>JAECUM010004445.1:0-61015 GCA_016617855.1 Megalonaias nervosa | reverse complement strand
CATCTTAGAATAGGAGTCTTAGGCTCAAGTCACCATGAGGGCCACATGAGGACTAGTACATTGGCCCCGGGGACGCATCACTGAAATGTTTTCATACAGTAAAAGCAGCTCATATATAAGTTGAAATGTTGCAAACAAGAAGTAAACGATGTAATGATAAAAATTTTATCAAAACTGATGGGCAGTGAAGAAAAAATTTTGACTATTAATTATTTTACAAATTACAGGTGTTGTTGTGAGTTGCAGGAAATAACTCCATGGGCCACTTTTGGCCGCGTGTATAAGACCCCATCTTAGAAGACAAAGATATTTTGTGCAACAATAGGACTTAATAGAATATTACAAAAAGGACATTGATATTACTGGTGTGTATTATATGGCAAATATTCAAAAGAAAGATGGTAAAACTTTGACAATTCAAACATCAATCTCTTGATTACCCAGCACCACTCGAATGACTTGTCAAGTCCAGGTGTAACACATTTGTTGTCTTTGACCTTAATTCAAAGTTTTACTGGGCCTCCAGCAAGCTCAGAGATGTAAACTTAATGTGCCCTTAAACGTGTTGTTAGAGGCTGCTAATGGCGACAGGAACCAGTTACTTATCGATTAGTTTGCCAGACGTGTGACTGAATGGATGTAATTTGAATCCTACCATTGGATCAACTCGGTGTAGCTCGTGGTACATCTTTGGGCAAGACATTTCACAACAATTTCCTCTGTGTGAAATAATATGCTTGTGTTGCTATGCCATGAAACACCAGACTAATCAAAGTTTTAATGATGTTGAATTAATATAAAATGGCCCATTATTTGCAGGTTTTTTAGTTGTAATGGAGGGATGCAGAGGTAATGGCCTTTATAGGTCAAAGGAGAGGTCACTGAGGGGGAGAAGCACCTCTCTTTCTCTCTAGCCCTTATTTGTATTTTGGGCACAACTTGCACTTGTGCATTCAAAGTCAATATTTGTACAAAGAATTGAAGGAATATTGAGTAGATTGCAACATGAATTGCTGTTCAGTCAAATAGTGATCTGAATTTTGCTATTACAGTCAGATGAGTTTGTTTTTTCATGCATTGAAGAGTTTGGGATTAAAGGTCATTTGAGTTAATGAGTGCCAGAGGTACTTTACTTTAAACAATAAATTCAGTAGATTTATATTTTGTGCATTATACAGTTTTCAGATGAAGTCAATTGGACATTTGCATAATTTATTGTTTGCGTTCATGATCTCTTAGCTCGAAGAAAGAGATCATTTTATTACACTAAAAGAGGAATTGTTCATTAGTGAATACGTTTTAGATCTTTCTCATTTTTCCCCCCATTAGCCACCAGTGTAGCCAAAAGATCAAAAATATAAAATAAAGCACAGACCATCAGGTATCCTGGAACTGTAAGGGGGTCAAAATAGGTAATAGGCAAAAATTCAGACTTGCATTCTGGATTAATTTGCTCTTGTTTTTAGATAAAATTGCCCCCAGGCTGTTCACCCCTCAGTCTTCCAGAGTTACTCATGTGAAGAGCAATCATTTTTCAAATTGTGCGGCTTGTCAGTTAGGTGTTGTGAAAGAATATACATAATCTACTGGTGAAATTTGGGAAGAAAATTATTGCATATATTATTTGTCAATTTTTAGAATTATCAGTGATATCAAGGTTTCAAACTTGTCATAATATGTTAGCTAATTTATATGCCAATAATGGGCATTCACTGATTCTTTGCATCCAAATTAGACTGTTCTGCTGTAGACTTCACTTTTATCCCTCAAAGCATTTAGCTTGTGGAACATGCACAGAATTTATCCCGCCTCCTCTGCTATATTTGCTGTGGTGGGTCTTCATTTTTTTAGTCATGGACACAATATTTGCATTTTAAAAAGATAAGGAAATATACTCATTCTAGTCACATATTATACTTTCTCTTGGAACTAAAATTATCACCGGTCTCAGTTTTCATTAAGTTTACACCAATCCGACCTTTATTGTGTGAGGGTGTGTGCAGATTCCAGTTTTCGTTTCCAGAATTTGCTAAAGCATTTATTTTTTCATTTTTATTTGATTGGATAGTTACATCAGCTTTCGCCAAATGACTTTTTATGATGTCCAGTTGGCCCTAAATGAAAATGATGTCATTGTGGACGCTACAGTATTCATCTTGAAAACCTTATTGCTACTTCTGAAAGGAAAGTCATATTGATGTTGTATTTTCATCTGAAGACATGATCTCCAGGGTATCAGCGAGTCATGGAATCCTTGAAAAGTTTTGGAATTCAAAAATAAATTTCAAGGGCCTTGAAAAGTCATGGGATTTTTGCAAACCATGCAAAATTCTGGAAAAGTCATGGAATATGTGACAGTGGGGTTCCAAAAACTGATAACTGCTGATTTCATAGAGTACCAAGCAGTGATTAGAAAAACTTGTTTCAAACATGATACATTTACGCAATTACAATCAATAAATGGTTTCATTTCATTTAACAAGTTCCTGTAATAGTAGATCTCATGTGATTTCCATTTAGTTCAGTTAAAAAATTCACATGTCCAGCCCCACTGCTTCGAGTAATTACTTCTTGACGATCTGGCAAAACAAAGTTAAATTGTCTGTTATTTCAATCGAACTTGCACAGCAAGTGCTACCTAATTTACAAGATATTGTAGTCCTTGAGTTTTGTGAAATGGCTCTGAAAAAATTTGGAAAAGTCATGGAATTTGTTTTTGTTAAGTCTGCATGAAGCCTTAGTCTCTAGTTGGTCCTAAATTAAAATGGTGCCAGTCTGATAACCTTTATGGCCACTATAGTATGGCAGCCATCTTGAAATCCCTTTTTTGTTGCTACTTCTCCTGAATGGATGGTCATATCAGCATTGTTTTTTCATCAAAAGATTTCTTACGAGTTGGTCTTAAATGAAAATTGTACAGATCAGACATCCAGTATGGCTGCCGCAGCCATCATTTTGACAGTTGTATCACAATTCCTCATAAACATAGGGTCATTTTGATGTGGGTTTTTTCATCCAGAGACTTCTTATGAAGTCCAGTTGGTCCTAAATGCAGTATGTGCAAATCCATCCGTAAATATGGCAGCCATCATTAAAATCTATTTATTGTTACTCTTCCTGGAGGGATGGCCATATAGACTTGGGGTTTTAACCAAAAGACTTTTTATGTTGACAAGTTGGTCCTAAATAAAAATGACAGATATTTTATCCAGTATGACTTTTGTGATGGTCATGTTGAAAATCTTGTTACTGCTCCTTATTAGTGGATGGTCATATTAACATGGGGTTTTAACCAAAAGACTGTTATATTAAGTTCATCCTAAATGAAAGTTGTTTTTATTTTTATATCCCATATGGCTGCCATGGTGGGCATCTTAAAAATCTTATTATCGAAGAATATCAGGATGCTCTCAAAACTCTGCACTTAAAAAGAAGGAACAGTCCTGTAATGGATTCCAGGAAATTATATTTTTAATTAGTGCATCTCTCCATGGAGAGTTTAAATTACTTTTGAAATAATTCATTAACTTGCTGTATATACTTCTAATCAATATTGAATAAGTAAACAAGTGATTCTTTTAATATAAAAATAAATATTTGATGGATTTTAGAGCTCATTTGCTGTTTGACAAAATTAGATGAGGAGTTTACAGATCTCTTTGTACAGCAGTACCTTTACACATGGATATTACATTTGTAGGTTTCTGGTGGCCCTTTTCGTCACATGACAGAAGAAATGGGGCACACTGGCCATATTAACTAATCAATCTCCTTAAGGGTATTTCTGTCACAAAGTTTAGACAGGAGGTAATAACTCCATGTCTGATGATCCCTAGCTTGGTAGTGTAATGAGTCATTTGGCATTTACAGGGACTGAGTTTGATTGATGGCATTTAAACTGCCGAATGATCTATGTACCCATCCCATGTCAAGGCTTGCAGCATTCCAATTTACCCTGGATGGCCTCACTGTGCTTGGCAGTGATGTCTGACTTTGTAAATGTTGCTCTAGAACTCCATGTCAAATTTTATGCACAGAACAGATTTGTTGAAATCTAAACATTTTCTTCTTAAAGAGAATGAAAATTCATGCAAAGATAATTCAGTTTTGCTTTAATACTCTCTGTAAAATTATGGACCAGTATGCATTAATTTACTTGCCTTGCAAATAGTTTTTCACAGGCTGCCAGACAAGGGATTTATTAGAGCCTTAAAATATTCCCTGAGCTTTTGTATAGCCAGTTTTTGAAAGTAATGGGAACTATTGCATTTTATTTGGTATAGGAATTAAAGTCTGAGCAAAAAGAAGTAAATGTACAATTTTAAAACTCATTCTGATGATATATCACTTTCTTGGTTACATGTTTGATGGAAAATGTTACATGTATGTATTAAATTATTGGGTGGGATAGGATTTCATCACTAAGCTTTTCTACTGCTTTCATGTAATTTCTTGGACAGTAGAGCTTGCCTTTATGGACATTTAATACAATGGATCCCTGTTCATACATGACACCTTCAGGAGTCATTAGTATAATTGCATTATATATAGCAGCAGGACATACTCTTGAAAGAAGACTCTCTTCCAAAATTGGCATTCTGTGCCATGCAAAGGACTACATTATTAATGATAATAGCGAACTTTCTTAATTTAATTTGTGCATGTACATTCCTGTATTGTTAACTTTATTTTCATGACACTTGTGGTTTGTGCTTAAAAAATACATGAAATGTCATCAGACCACTAATTTAATGCCAGGTCAACTAAATGCTGCAGAAAATATAACTTTTGCATTAAAACTACTTAAAACTCCAGACCCCACCTTTTGATGGACATTGTCCATACATGACACATTTTTCTTATCCAGTGTCTGTCCTTTGTGAAAAGTTTGATGATAGTTATAAATGAAGTAAATTATGTTTTAGACAGGTAGTATTGGGATGGTATCCCATCAGATTATTTACAGCACAGTCTGGTTTCCTGAAACTTGTCCTGCTCAAGGTTCAGACTGTTGTTGTTGTGACCCCAGAAAGTCAGCCTTTCTTGTTGATGGTTGACAGTTTGATGTAGCACATACATACATACATACCTCCTCCATATAGATGACTCAACTTGATGTGCCTGTCAACATTGAATACACTTTCACCTGTATATATTTAACTAGCACAATGATCCAGTAGCAAAAAGTACATCAGTTTGTACTCACATAAATAGTATGTTGTTTCAATTAGGGTTGAGAAATGATGAGTAATTAAGCATGTATTGTATGTTTTACTTTGGCCCTATCTTATTTAAACAGTATACCAGAAATGCTGTGATCTTCCATCAAGTGGTTTTCCATTTTGGTTCAGATTTATTTTTCCAGGGTATGGGTCTCCATCATTTTTATTCAGGAGAATATTTATTTGTTACATATTGAAGTGAGCTTCTGTAATATAGTGCAACATCCATTTTCCTTTCGTGTACTGACTTTAAACTCGCCATGCTGCCTTAGTTTGCCTCATCAAAATGCCCAGGTTAATATAATGATGTTGTCCAGCATCCGTCAGAATTTGCTTGTTTTCACCTTCTCAAAAACCACTGGACCAATTGAAGCCAAATTTGTCAAAGAATGGTACCAAGTTTGTACAAAAGATAACAGTCTACCATCGCACATGGCCACCATTACTAGCAGTATTAACATTTAAATGACTTTGTCTCAACAATTGCTAGAAATGGTTTTGCCCAGATTTGAAAGAAAGCATTCTTGCAAAAAGATCTTGTGCATATACTACTGCTGATGTACCTTCAAATATGACTGCCCATCAATAATTTAAAATTTTAAAGATTAAAGCAAAAGTTTATGTCCATATTTAATGAGAGGATTACTGCATAAATGCCTTTGGCTGAGTATAATTTGCCTAACTTAGAGAGTATGATATCCGGCCATGAAGATCCTCTAATCTGTATTTAAGATGAAGGCCTTCTAATCAGTACATATGATGAAGGCCTTCTAATATGTACCTATGATGAAGACCATGTAATCTAATTTGTACATATGATGAAGGCCCTCTAATCTCTACGTATGAAGGCCCTCTAAGATTTACATATGATGAAAACCATGTAATCTAAACTGTACATTTGATGAAGACCCTCTAATCAGTACATATGTGATGAAGGCCCTCTAATATGTACCTATGATGAAGACCATTTTATCTAATTTGTACATATGATAAAGGCTCTCTAATATGTACATATGATGAAGACCATGTAATCTAAACTGTACATTTGATTAAGGCCCTCTAATCTACATGATGAAGACCATCTAATCTAATTTGTACATATGATGAAGTCCCTCTAATCTAATCTTTACATATGATGAAGGCCCTCTAATATGTACATATGATGAAGACCATGTAATCTAAATTGTACATATGAAGGCGCTCTTATCTGTACATGATGATGGCTTTCTAATCTAATTGGTATATGTAAGGCCCTCTAATCTAATCTGTACGTATGATGAACGCCTTCGAAAATGTATGTGTATATGATGAAAGTCCTCAGATATGTACATGTGATATAAGTTAGCCATAAGACATGACAGCTCTTACAAACAATAGAATTACTTTAAAACAATTTCATTTCAGTATGGTCCAATCAAATGCCATTGAAACAGGATTTGATTAAATTTGACTGAGAGCCTCCTTGTATCAAGGCTTTTTATGTTTATTTAAACAGGATCCATCCAGCATCTGATGTGGTCATCATTTACTAAAAATACACCAAGATTATCTATCCAGCATCAGAGTCACCATTACTAAAATTAAAACAAATTTATCTATCTAGCATCATACAGAGTCATCTTTACTAAAATTAAAACAAGATTATCCATCCAGCATCATACAGTCACCATTACTAAAATTAAAACAAAATTATCCATCCAACATCATACAGTCGCCATTACTAAAATTAAAACAAGATCATCCAGCATCATATAGAGTCACCATTACTAAAATTAAAACAAGATTATCCATCCAGCATCGGATATAGTCACCATTACTAACGGATATAGTCACCATTACTAAAATTATAACAAGATTATCCATCCAGCATCGGACATAGTCACCATTACTAAAATTAAAACAGGGTTATCCCTCCAGTATCATATAGAGTCACCATTACTAAAATTAAAACAAGATTATCAATCCAACATCAGATATAGTCACCATTACTAAAATTAAAGCAGGATTATCCATCCAGCATCATATAGTAACCATTACCAAAATTAAAACAAGATTATCAATCCAGCATCAGATACAGTCAACATTACTAAGATTAAAACAGGATTATCCATCCAGCACCATATAGTCACCATTACTAAAATTAAAACAAGATTATCAATCCAGCATCAGATATAGTCACCATTACTAAAATTAAAACAAGATTATCCATCCAGCATCATATAGTAACCATTACCAAAATTAAAACAAGATAATCCATCCAGCATGTATTTTTTTAATTTTTTTTTTTTTTTTTTTGCTGTGAACATCAATCCTGGAAGCACCTCTTCTATATTTGGCATCTCGTTCAAATGTACTGATTATGATTTGTACTAAAGAATGCCTCAGTTGTAACCAGAAACAGAAAAAGAAAAAATAACATATGATCTCCCACATAAATAGCAAATGACATTTGAACATCAATTTTGTTTAAAGAAACATAAAATGGCATTTTGTGTTACTGTGATGTATAACCCTAAAATAGTATATTGACAAAAATTGCAGGTGGTCAAAGTTCTACAGTTTACCTTCATTTTTCTGTGCATTGATGAGTGCAGACAAGAACATATATGAAATTTGGATATATGCCAGATTGTTAAAAAAAGTGTCTTTCAAAAAATGTAACATGTTCTTGAATGCACTATTAGTTTCTGAGAAGCAGAAATTTGGCAAAATTTGATTTTTTTCCTCTTTTTACTGAACACTGGCCTATTTATGAACAAAATTAACTGTTAATTTCACACTCTTGCATTATTTTATGTGTACCATATGCTGCAGTTGATATATAATGGATATGGTGTAACCATAACAAATTCTTATAGAAGCACTTTAATTTATTGCTAATTTTGGGGGCCAAAATTGGGCCTTACAGAACCTTGTCCTTTGTAATAAGTATTCATCCAGCATCAGCGATGATCACTATTGCAGAGTGGACTAAAGAGCTTGTCTTTACTGATCACTGTCCTATCACTCATGTTCACATGGGTTCAAGTCTCAAGTTCAGCCAGTTCAGGTAAGTGAGAAAACTTGCCAATAGCTTCCCATGACTCAGTGGTTCTTACCAGGCTTTTCCTCCACCAGTTACATTGGCTGCCATGTATAGCCTAGCTTGTGCTGAAAAAATGGCATTAAACCTACAACGACAGCAACAACTGATGCAAGAGCAAAGGAATTCTTGTCATAAATTGCTGAACTGTCAGAAAACATCCGACTCGTTTAGTTTTATATTTTGTATCAGTCTGTCACAAATGACCTAATTTTGGAAGCTTGTTTGTGATTGGCTGATGTGGAAACTCAGTCTCAGACTTTGTTCAGATAATGATCTCCAGACCTATTGATACAATTTAAAAACTTGGCTGAGAGTCATAATGTATTGTGACCTTTCACATTTGTACACACAGTGTCAGTTAACAATCAAATATTGCTGCCATGACAAGTATAGAAAAAGCATTGACTCCTTAAACAAAAGCATAAACAATTAGAAATATATTTACTTTTGGCTTTTAGGCTCGTGTTGTCCAGTCTAAGGCCAACTTTGGCCTCTTGCTCAGCATTTGTAAATAGATTAATTTTGGGGGATGATGCAGTTGCACCCACTGCATCTCCACAGACTTCCTGGATGCCTTTAAATCATTACTTAGGTTTGCAGTAGGCTAGGCTGGTTTGCAGTAGTGGATGCATTTTCAAAATTTAAAGAACTCCAGATACTTCACACGGTACTTTGGCAATACTTCAGTGATGACACCATATATTTTTTCAATTCATTCAGAACACCAGATAGTTGGTTTATTGATAACACCATATACTGTCAATTCAGTGTTTACACCATACAGTCAGTTAATTAATTCACTGTCAGAAAATTGATAACATATACAGTCAGTTAATTGACACTACCATATGCCAGTTCATCAATAATACCATACACTGTCATTTCATTGATTCACTGTCAGTTCATTGATAAAACAATAATGACAACACCATATACTGGCAGTTCATTAATATCACAGTATAATGTCAGTCTAATAGCTTACCCATCACTGTTGTACAAGGATTGCAAGTCTGCCTAGCAGGTCCAGACTAGGAGAGTGGATCAGATCGGTACCTCCCCCCCCCCCTTTCCTATCATACAAATGAATCTGCATGTTATATGTGGACTTCCACCTCAGGGTAATTGGTCTCTTGGGCTACTGGACCCTGGACCATGAGTAGAGATGATGCCCCAGCTCATGTTCCACCATATTAGCAGAATGTGTTGACTTCTGGTCACCATAGCTTCTCATGCTGACCTCTTCTCATCTACTTTGAATTGTATGCTGAAGGGGACCGCATTGAATCCAGCTGTGTTACAATGCATGTTGGAGCAGGGTTCGCACAGACCATGAAAGCTTGTGAAAGTTTTTGAAATTTTAGGTGGCCATTTTATGTTCATGAAAGTTCATGAAAAATTACTTTTTCTTGTAAAGTTTGTGAATTTGGTGGAAATGGAAGTTCATTTTTTTTCTCTGTCATGTTTTCATTTTAAACATTTAAACAAAAATTTAAAATATCGGAGTTTTTCAATCAGTTTGATGGCACCTGCCATTTGTCAAAGATTCTCAGTAAGCAAAGGGAAGTAACTCATGAAGCAGACATTTGTAGGATCGTGCTGGCATGTTCAAGTCATACTGGTTAACTGCCATTTTCAGCAAAGATTATGTCATTGTATTTACAGTTGTTGGAATATTACTAATAGTGCATAACTGATCCATAGATATACAATTCGACACTTTGTTTTGTTTGAACTTCTATCTCTCAAGCAGTGCCTGGAAAGTGCTCTGTTCAAGCCAGTTGGCTAGAGAAGTCAGACTTCAAATTGTGGTTAAAAATGATCCCAGTGGAAATGAACATGAAACATTTTGATTTTTTGGTAAGAAAAAGTTTCAGTGTTGTGAATAATCATTATAGCATCAAATTGTGTGATAAAAAACACCGTTTTGCTTGATGTTCTGGGACAGATAGCTTTGTAGTATTACTCTGGGGAAAGAAAAGGATAACCAACAGATTTTTAAAATTTTAATTAATAAAAAAAATTGGCACCATATAAACGTTACCAAGGTAGAATGCCAAAAATGAAGTGTTCGGGTAGCTTGACTTTCTCTTTGATTTTGGCAAATTTTAGGTGTTTTCATCTGTGATGTTTTCAGAAGCACTTTTAAAAAATTCTTGTTCCAAAATTTGGATCAGTTTTCCTCTAAAAGCTGTTACATGTAGGGTTTTTTTTCTTTTTTGAAGTTATCATCATTCCTTTAAGTTATTTAAGTACAAACATATTTGAAAGCTTATTTATAAAATTTAACTCAACCCTCCCCCTCCTTTTCATGGCACATATACACAAACAAATAACGCTTTATTATGTCCATTTTGGCTTCATTGGTGACACACAACAAACATCAGTTTGTGATTCTTTTCCTTCAAAAAGAGTTTAATCTTATTTAGAAAAATTTAAGTAAATATCAATAACAAATGTAACTTGCCTACAGCTAACGTATTCTGTCTAAGGTCAGTTGTAGTAGACATTAGTTAAGTAATGTTTCAAACATTCTTCTATCTCTGCATCAAAACTAGTTAATATTTCAGGTCTTTTCATACTGATATTGTATTTAATATTTTAAAATGATTTAGAAAAGTACAGCTCCTAGTCAGTGCATGGTAATTACTATGCTTTCTGTTCACATGTGATGTACACAAATTATAAGTTTTGCTTGTTGGTAGGTCATAAAGTTTGTAAAAATGGTCAGCGAAAGTTCATGGATTTTGTTTCAGTCTGTATGAACCCTGTGGAGGCTGTGACCAAGACATCTCAGCATTCACTTCTTGTCACAAAGGCCTTGTCTGCAGAACTTTTACACATCCACCATGATGTTGTCATGCTCCATCGAAGATCATACTTAACCATAGTAAAGATCTTCTAATGTTTGCTCCTTTGAAAGCAGAGAAGACTCATCTGCCACAGGATTTGAAGTGTCATCAACATAGATCATTTACAACTGACCCTTCACAATTGGCTGGTGAACAGACTAATGTGAATTGCCACCTGCTAAATTCATCAAATAGATATATCCCCAGTCCAATGCAGAATCTTCACCGGAATTATGGGGATAGTAAGATCTCTGATTACTGAAGCCCCAGTTCTCCACTATTTCAACGACTGGATGATCCACAATGTTCAGGTTCAGTCTCTCCATCAGGATCTGTTCCGATGTTGGTCCAGAATAACTTGATTGGGTCTTTCACCAAACATCAGTACTTATCTTATCGGCCGGCTACTTTTTTTATAAAAATCAGCAATTTTTTATGTGGGTCAAATTTACCGAGATAATAAGTATGTCTACACCTTTCTTTATCCTCCATGTGGTGCTTTTTTTTTTTTTTTTTTTTTTTGTCCTGGTACTTCTAGAGATGAGTGAAAATATTGTTTTCTGCTTGCCTTTACCAGTCTCTGTTGGGAACCTTGAAACCTGCTGTGGATCTGGTTCCCTTAGGACATCTTCACAAGGTGGAAACCACACACAGATTCTCTATCAGCTCAGATTTTCTCTTGCACTTTCATTGCCATTTGCACTGGTGAATGAATTGGGACAGATTCCTGGCTGGGATCCCCACGCATGCATCTGATTCCCACTCCTATCTGTTGGCTGACTTGTCAGATTCTGGTTATGATGCTCATTAGCAGGAGGGCTCAATTTTTTCTCCAGGATCATTGGACTCGGGGTGGTTCTCCACATCAACAACCTAGAAACAAAAGTCATATTTCTGCCATTGCGATGATGCATTGACAGTATAAGGGGTTGATGTCTCGTGGTCTCCGCAGACATATCTGTAGTGCCTCTCTGATGTCCTTGAGGCATTCATGTCCCTACTCTTTGTGTGAAGGTCCAGAAATCCTCAGCTGGGCCTCTTTGGAGGACATCACCTTTTAAGTCCATCATATTCCAGGGAAAAACCTTTTAGCAGACAGTCTGTCCAGGTCACACAGAACTGTCATCACAGAATGGATTCTTCTATAACAGAGTCCCATTTCTTAATATGGAGAAAGCCTCTGGTGGACTTGTTTGCGACCAGACTCAAAAACGGGCTTCCCTATTACATCTTTCCAGAGAGCATAAGCAGTGGATACATTCAGCTTCCTGTGGGATCAATTGTTCATGTATGCCTTCCCACTTTTCTGACTGCTATCGCAAGTTCTGCAAGTCAGAACTTCAACTGCTGATATATTCTTATATCCCCACTGTGGCCCCAGTGATTGTGGTTGAATGATCTTCGAGACCTGCTGATATATCAACCCAGGCTCTTTGTTACAGGAGGGCTTTTCTGTTGCAATATAGAGGAACCCTCCTTTAAAACAGCCTACGCATTCTTCACCTTCAGGTTTGGCTCATCTGTGGTGATCTACCTGCTAGAGCAAGATTTCGGGCTGGGTTGTCATCTGCATCATTGAAGCCGGAGAGCTTCGACATCCAAGGTCTATGATGCCAGGTGAGGAATCTTCTCAGATTGGTGCAGTAGGAACCTGTTGGTACTAGTTGTCTCTCTGTTTCTTCCACTGCTGATTTCCCTTTGTTCCTTTTCATGTACAAGTATCAGCTATCAAGGGCTTTTATAGAGCTGTAATGTAGCAAGATTCATGTATTGTCTGTTGACACTGGTTGTCTCTGGTTTAATGGCAATTATGATTCTTTTTCCCTCCTTTGTCAACTGGGATTTTTATCCAAAAATCATTTACCATTGTTAGATCTATTAACTTCAGATTCCCAGTCTCATTCAGACTTGTATTGGAGATGATCAGAATAGGCTTTCATGCAATATGGAATACTTTTCCATTACTATTATGCAGCTTTTTTTGTTCTTGTAAGTTCCCACCAAAAAATACTAGCTTTCATGATAACACCATATATTGTCAATTCACTGAAGACACCATACACATTCAATTAATTTTTTTTTTTTTTTTTGCATGAATGTTTATGCAAGCAGTGACATATTGGGCAGCTCTTTAATTCATTGATTGGGGAAAGGTCCCTTATATTTGCACAGAAGGATCAGTGTTCATTGGGTCTTGAAATTCATGGCTTGCAGCATTGCTATGAAATACATGAAAATTGCCACCTCACGATAAAATAATCAATTCAGGGTATTAGTAAAATCCAAAACTTGTGTAAATGGAGATAATTCCAACATACGCTATTTTTTGTGCTGAAGGTGGAATTTTGACACACACACACACACACACACACACACACACACACACACACACATATATATATATATATTTGGGATGCTGAAGATTAATAATATTGATAATTGTTATGTTTCAAGAGCAGAAGTTGGGAAATCTTTCTAGAGCATACAGCTTATCGTTGAACAGTCATGCAATACATTTCCTCAAATTATTCGCATTTCTTACTGGTTTTCATTCTGTTATGGAACTTGAAAAGGGCTGTATATGGTAATTGCTACTGTGGTTGAAAGATAACACCTAAATGTCAGTCTAACATTTGTGCAACACAGTTCCTCAAATTGTTCCCATTTCATGCTGGTTGTCATTCTGTCATGGAACTTGAAAAGGGCTTTTTATGGTAATTGCTACTGTGGTTGAAAGATCAACACCTAAATGTCAGTCTTATCGTTCATGCAGTTTTCTTAAGCTTTATAAAAGAATTTGTTACTTTTGTTGGATTGTAGCTGCACACATCATATCATAGTAAACTTGAGAGATTTAGGTATGGAGGGTGGGTGGGTGTGTTCTTTTGAAGATTGATTATTAATCCTTGCTCATCAACAATATACATAGAGTGTTTTGCATTCTGACCCAGGCTTTGTAACAGGTGTGATAGTGATCACAAGCTATGCAAGGTACCTATTGGACTTATTTTTTAAATATTTTTTTTCACAAATTTTTACACAAAGGGACATTTTCATGGCTGAGGGGCCTTGGTTTAATTCTATTGACATAATTGTTGGAATGATGCGATTTCATTCCGTAGCAAAGAGGTTATGTTGATTTTACTTGATTGTACTTGCATCTGCCAGGTTTGGTTCATGAGCAGTGATGGGAAAACTAATTATGTTTGTAATTAATTAATCAATTAACATATTGTTTTATTTCTGCAAGCCTACGGACTGTGACAGTTCATATGAAACCCTTCTCACTTTCATAGGACCTCTCCTTCATAGCTAGTTAAGTTGGTAAACTGCATATAACTTTTTACTTAAAGAATTTAATATTTTTGTGCAGGGCTGTAGACCTTGACAGTAAATATGAGACCATTCTCACTCACCAAACCACCTTCATATAAATTCAGCTTTAGAGTTTTAGTAATTTGGGTCACCTGCCTGTTGTAATATAAATTTAATTTTGATTGGAATAAACAGTGGGAGAGGATATTTTATGATAAAATGAAACCTGTCTTAGCAGACAGATGCTCATAAAGGACACGTGGTGGATGTGGTGGTCACTCACTATAATGCACCTCAGTGTAATATAGTCGCCAATATTACACAGTCATAAATACCATTGTACTAGACAAGCTATATTGTTTCATACAAGGTAGCCTCACCTGTATCACAGTCAGCTTCTGTGATTCCCCTCAGCAGTCTTGAGGTGTAATGAGGGACTCCTGTATAATGTACCCCAGTTTAAGAAAGTCTCAATACACTTTCATGGTTCCTCAGAACAACTTTTTAATGAGGAACCACTGTACACCCATGTCCCACTGTTTTCTCAACACGTCTTACCTCTACATAAAGGCCACTTGTTCATAAAATGTACCAAAGTTGTATTGTTCCTTTGGTGTTCTTTATATACAGGTTCCAGGTCACTGGCCATTTTAAAGTCTCTTAGTGTGCCTCTGTTCTTCTTGAATTGGTATGATCATGTGTCCCAATAAATTGGGTAACAATTTGTTTTTATTTTTACTGAATTTATTTCACTTGATTTTCATTCTAGACTAATGAGAGAACCAATTTTAATATCATTAAAATTTTTGTGTGGCCAGTGAATAGTGAGATGTGGGCATATTGTCAGTTTCCTTTGTTGATGATGATGATGGTGGTAGCAGCATCACTGTTATGGTGCTACTGGTCTCCTACTAGATCTCATCAACAACTAGTTCTTGGCTTGGCTCTCAGAAAGCATACATTTTGAAATTTGTATTGATTATATGTTGTCCCGACCATCAGTCACTTTCATAGTAAGTTTGAAGAGAAAATGAGCATTGACAATGCATTTTTATAAAAAGTCAATATTGCACTGAATCCATCTTGTTTACATTACTTTACGGCAGGGGTCTCAAACATGCAGCCCACCAAGCTGTATCCTGTGTCCCGCAAAATGATTGGTGTCACAAGGTGTCATGAGAGATTATAAAGGTGGTTCTGCCTGTTGGCCATTGAAAATGCTCCCATGTGGCCTCAGGGTGGTTTGAGTTTGAGACCCCTGCTTTACAGGATGGTGGATTTTCTTGAGTTCTTTTTCCACCAAATATACTGGCTGCCATGTAAAACCTGTCATGTGCTGAAAAATGGTGTTAATCCCACAGCATAACGTTACAGAGAGAAGCATGCACAGAGTTTGTGCATATGCAAAAAGAGACTAGTATGCCTTCCCCCCCATATGTGTTTCCTATTGCACTGGTTTTAAAATTAGGGTAGGTAAGTAGTTAGTGTTGTTTTTTTTTTTTACATTGTATATATGATAATGATTAGTATATAAAATGTACTAAGTGCATCAAGTATTGGGATCAGATGCACAAATAAATTTGGGATTATTATTTTTTTTAAACCAGGGGTAAGAAAGTGCAATGAAAAACAGGATGGTCAGCCAACCAGAAACACACATATATATTTTTTGGGCCTAATGGGAAATAATAATGAACCATCATTTTACAGCATATCTTTGCTAAAAAGAATTACATGCATTTAAGAATGAAATGAATGATAAATTAAGCATATCAGTTGCATTTATTCAATGAATAACATCAACTTGACATTATTTGGAGATCAACCTGTTTGGGAAAATTTTCACAGCCACTGATGAAAGATGTGATATCATTTCTAGATCAACTATGCATCAAGATAATATGTTTAATGTTTTAATGGAAATTCCAAATTAAAACCAATCACCTAGATGGATACATTACAGACAGTGCCCTAAAAGTTCATGATGAGCGTTGGTTTATCAGGGAAAGAACCTCTTCTTCAATTAAGCTATTTTTAGAAATGGCCCTTGCTGCAGTCTTTTGAAGTATAAGTGAGGCTGTAGATCCTGTTTGAGAAAGAAAAAAACCCTAATTGTTCAGGGTCTATTCTAGGACAAATGATTCAGTGATTCATGCTGATGTCTGTAGTATTCATTTACCCTGCCTTTGTTGCTATTTGGATCTAATTTGGTTGGTTCTTACAGTCAATTTTACAGTAAAGAGCAGAATACATATTCATGTCCCTTTGAACTTTATTTATTCCAATCACTGAAATGTCCGTTTTCATCCATTATTAAATTTTATTTGAGAATTTAGTTATTTAGATTTTGGTATTAGGAAAAAGTGCATACTTAGATACCTCAACAAACATTAAATGCCAAAGCTAAACTGACCCGTTTTATACCACTTAGCTTTTTTGTTTTTGTTGTTGTTGTAGGGTTTAACACCATTTTTCAGCACAATATAGGCTATGCATGGCAGCCAGTATAAATGGTGGAGGAAGAACCCGGGAAAACCCCAGAAAGAACCACCGACCCATGAGTAGCTACTGGCAAGCTTTCTCACATACCCTGAGACTCAAACCCATGCAGACAGAGGTGAGATGGCAGTGATCCGTAACAGTGCTTAAGACCATTCAGCCACTCAAGGCCCCCGCTTTTTTTTGTTTTAATTTATTATTTTATGACTAACCATTATCTAAAATTGTCTTTAGTCTTTTTCAATTACTAATGATCACACAGTATAATTCAATTTCTTTTAGGCTATTTCCTGCCAGACTAGCATTTAAAGCAAGGGTGGGCAAAATGTGGCTCCTGGCCTGATTTTATCCATTAATTTACATCATAGGGTGTGGCTTTCAAAATCACTTATCAGGCCTATGCCCTGGAGGAAGTTGCCCATACCTGATTTCAGTTGTCATGCATACAGTCACATGATCACAAAAAGTTTTTCCAGTAAATAGGTTTCATTGGAACTAAGAAGTGAAAAAAATCAGAACAATTTCTGGAGCTTTCTAAATAATAATTTTGAGTATGTGGAAGATTTTAGTGAATGACTGGAGGGACAGGAGGCACCTTTCATCTTGGGAGGAAAACCCTCCAGACCGGGAGTATACTGTTACTTCACCGAAATGGAAAGTCAAATGAACATAGGGTTTCAATCAGAGGACGTTTTATGATGTCTTTTTGGTGCTAAATGAAAATGGTGCCAATGACATTCACAGCATCTAATTAGAAAATCGTGTTATTACTAAAGAATTTTAGAGATGGTTTCAATACTAAACAGTTAAATGGAGGACAGGGTCTTGTCTTGAATTTCCTGTACATTTTTTTTTGAACAAATAGAGCATTTATCCCATTGAGGGGCTCTTGTTTATTTGAGGGAAGAACCTCCCTCTTAAATTTTCAGTTCTGGAATAGATTTAATTATAATGTTAAGGTCCAAAACACTGATTATGAAAAGTGAATTAATTTTGCTTTATTGACAAGAACTGGTAGGATGCCAGTGTATGAAATTATTTTTAAATTCACATCTTTAACACAAGTCGCATTATTTGTCTGCAACCTTGGTTGAATAGTACCGTTTGTATAAAGCTTGTTTCATAATATACTGAGTGCATGTCTCACCTGCATAAATAGCATTATAATAATACCATTCACATGTGAGACACTATGTTTCATGAAGCACTTGTTTGTGTACCCATTCTTGACACATCCATTTTGTCTACATCCCTTGTCGTTTTTATGGCACATCCTTGTTAGGACATCTTATAACACATCCATGTTCGGACATCTTATGACACATCATTGTTAGGACATCT
Source organism: Megalonaias nervosa (assembly GCA_016617855.1). NCBI lineage: Eukaryota > Metazoa > Mollusca > Bivalvia > Unionida > Unionidae > Megalonaias > Megalonaias nervosa. The sequence continues at coordinate 42,704 of JAECUM010004445.1, read as the reverse complement.
TATGACACATCCTTATTAGGACATCTTATGACACATCCTTGTTGGGACATCTTATGACACATCCTTGTTAGGACATCTTATGACACATCCTTGTTAGGACATCTTATGACACATCCTTATTATGATATATTTTATGCTGGTCTTATAAGGTCACTTCAGTAGCTCCTATCAACTGCATTATATTGAGGGTGTCTATTACTTTCATACATTCACTAATTAGTTCTGGTGAAACTTGCTCCAAAGGATACCTCTTTACACAGGATAACTTCAAGAATCCCTAATGAAAGTTCCTATATAAGTAATCTACAATTAATGAATACCTGTAGTGCATTTGCAGGGGACCTTTGTATATTGTCCCAAATGTCCCTGTAAAATGCACATGGGATCTTGAGCAAGTGGTAATTGACCTATCGCCACTTGTCAATCATGCTGGATCAATTAACCAATCAGCGAACGTAAATTAGACACACCTCCAGGCATTGTTTAAGTCCGCCATTTTCCTCCGACAAGCTGCTTGTAGCAACAGTGAATTGATTATGATAAGTATTTACAAATTTTGTAATGATTTGTTGATTTCTCAATCGATAACGGTGAAAAGAAGTCTTGTAATTCTGACAGTCAATATCCAGATCGTCTAAATGGAGGAATTAGATGTATTCCTTTCCCGAAACATAGGCAAAACTTCGATGGATAACGACTTGTCGCATGTACGATCAGCTGAATAAAGACGCAATTGATGACAATTACAACGTGTTTGTTTGCATAAAAGTATGTCCCGTTGATAGCTTGAAAAAGAAAAAAGAATTTGAAATTGAAAAATATATATGTCAAAATTAACGTTTCAAGAATATAGGTGGAGAACCCCCTAACTTTCGGGCTTTGATATATATATATATATATATATATATATATATATATATATAATTTATTCTTGTATAGGAAGCACTGAACCCAAGGCTGCATCATTTTAAAGTTTGAAAATTTACACTTTAATGTTGGCTGGTCCCAAAATTAATAATTTATCGTATCGATCTTTCAGACACTAGAGTGACGCTTTACTTTCTCTTTGGGTTGAAAGAGGGATGGGGATACAAAATGTAATTAGTAATAAAGAAATACAGAATAAAGGTTTCAGATAATTATCTTCCGATATATTAAGCATGCATTTACATGTTTACATCAACAGATATTATTGATCAAAATTCCATCTGACGAACATAGCAGACCTTAAAATTATTATGTACAACAGTATACTTCTAAACAGTGATTATTTACGATTTTGTTATTAATTTTCAATTCATATACTTCCAAGGCAGCATAAACATAAGTCAGATAAAATTAACAAGGATAACATTATCTGCTAAATAATCAGCATCTTTTGGAGCAAGTTTCCTTTCATATGAATAAGTTCTTAAACGGCTTTACAATTGATTGTTATTATTTACTGAAATAAAACACTTAGGTTATTAATGAACGAACTTGAACTACATATATAAATATTGTGTACTGCAGTATAATTAATGCAACTTTGTAATTTTATATTTTTAAGAATAATACAAATCACATTAAATAAACATATCACTTAAACTGAAACATATTTCTTTGCCAAATACTTCATGTTTGTCGGAGGTTAAGTCACGTGATTTGGTAGGTGGAGCGATCTATCATTTGGCGTAAGGTCAATTATTACCATTCCTCTGCAAAGGTAGTTGTATTTAGGAATCCACATGATTCATTCTTTAGTCAGGCATACAATCTTGTTAGAACAAGTGCAGTTTTTGATGGTTTGCCATAAAATGTTTTATTTTTTTCAGCACCTGAAGATGCACAAAGGAATGAATCACTGCTCACACAGTGTTTAGCTGTACTGATCATAAACCAGAAGAGCTTATGGGATGGTCTGTTGTCAGTTGTGCATCCATGTGTTAGTACATGTTTGTTGTATACTCCTAAACTATTTGGAGGATTGTCATGAAGCTTTACACACACATTCAGCAGAAGTCACATCTACATGTGATTTTCATCAGAAGACTTGCATGTACTACATGTATGATGTCTGGTTGGTCCGAAATGAAAATGATGCCTATGTGACATCCAATTTGGCCACGATGGCAGCCATCTTGAAAATCTTGTTAGAAAGGTTTGAAATCTCCTGATGAATAGAAAGTTATGTCAGTTTGTTTTGTTTTTTTTTTCAGTGGAAGGCTTATGGTCTTTAGTTGGTCTAAAGTAAAAATTGCATTGCTGTGATATCCAGTATGGCTGCCACAGTGGTCATCATGAAAATCTGATCTATTCAACTCCTAGATATAAAGTTAAATCAACATTGGGTATTCATCAGTAGACTTCTTATGATGTCTAGCTCGTATTAAATGAAAATTCCACTGATGTGGCATCTGTTATAGCCATCATGGCTCTAGTGATTTTCAGCTGTACTGATCATAGACCAAGTTTGCCATTGCTACTCATCCTGTCTTCTGGCAGAATTGTCATGAAACTTGATACACACATTCATCTCGAGGTTTACTTGTTCTCATATGAAAAAGGTATCACTTGGACATCCAGTATACCTGCATGATCCTATTTTGAAAATATTGTTTTTGGTACTTCTCTTGAACGGATGGTCATATGAACATGCATGGATGGCGCTGGCATTAATAAAGTTTTCACCCAAAAAATCACCAACCTCAATATTTTGTTGCCAATTGAAAAACATTGTTGCCATTTTCATAATACAGTACTACCCGTTTATCTCTATATCCTTGTGACCAAGCTAATATTGTCAACTTAAGTGAATGTTGAGATGGGCTGGTGGGGGGGAGTTCACATACAGGGGAAATTTGTAAGAGGTAACCTGTCATCATTTAAATGGATTTACATTGGACAGTGTGTATTGACAATTTACAGTTGTGTTCAAGAATCCATAATGCATAAAGTACTGTACATGAATATGAATTTGAGTATGGATCACATGTTAGAAAATTTGTATAACATTCACATCCTGTTAGAAAACACAAATAAAAATAAATGTTAGTCCTCATTTTGATATATATCCCACTGTCAACAAACATGTGTCACTAAATAATTCACTGAAATATTTATTGTTGTCAGTAGTACGTCACTCTATAGTTGTGTACATGCTACATGTACATGGCCTAGATTTTCGTCAGCTGGAGACAGCTATCATCTTGCTGAGGCTAGCAGGGGGATGAGGATGTTAATAGGGAAATGAAAATGTGAACAAATTTAAATGTTTAACAAACATCTTTGCGACCAAATATCTGGTTTCAAAATAAACTGCAATTTGATTTGCATTTTGTGCCACCTTTGGTAGCAATTGTAAGCGTAAGCACTTTTCCTGCAAAGTAAAAACTTTCACGGCTCTAAAATTGTTCTAGTCACTTTCCAAAATGTAATAGTCTATCAGATTCTATTGCTTTTATTTAGTTTGGTGCTGACTTCCATTGATGAAAGGTGCTTTGTTTTTATTGAAGGTTGTAGTCGGCTAGCATTGATGAAGGATGTATGTGTTAATGAAGTTACTGCTAAATGCAAACTTTTGAGGACCAAACAAATGCTAGTTTGTTAGCTGCATTGGTAACATCAAAACGATTGTAGAACATTGATTGAGACCTATTTTTTTTATTTGCTTAGTATTTATATGGAACAATCAGTTTTCTTTGAAGTTTCAGCAAAACTATTTTTTAAGGGTACATTTTTTTTAAAGAACCCTCCAAAAAATGGTCATTTGGTTGATTGTAGTCGTGGCCCTAGTATGAATATCTGACTGTATTACAGCATACATTACCCAGGCCAGGTGTCGGCATAAGTGGATTATGATGTAAAAATGTGCTAGTAGGATGTGTTTGTCGGTATGAACAAAGGATTTGTTTATATAACAATAGATTCCAGTGCATTTTATAGCCAAGTTTGTGGCTTCCATTCTTGGTGCCTTTTAATTTCACCATCCCAAACCCAAGATTGTACATACAAGTTTAAACAGCCAAAATATGTTTTCTGCAAAAAAAAATCACCAGATGTTATATTTTGTCACCAGTAAGTAAAAAAAAATCACAATTTGCAACATTGGCAAAGTCCAGCGCCATCTATCAACATGAGGTTATCATGAAAAGATTTGATGCGATGTCTAGGTGCTCCTAATAAAAATGGTGCTGATCTTCTGATATAGTGTAGCTGCTTTGGTGACCATACTGAAAGTCGTGCCACTGTTTCTTCTGATCAGATGGCCATATTGACCTGGGGTTTTAATGTAATTGCTTCTTATATTACAATATCTAGTTGTTCCAAAATGAAAATGGTGCAGATTTGACATCCACTATGGCCAGACCAGTGGCAATCTTTAAAATCTTATTACTACTCCTCCTGAACAGTTGGTCATATTGAAATGTTTTTCACTATAATATATTTTATAGTACCTAGTTGCCTAGAATAAAAAAAATGTCAATTTGACCTTCAGCATGTGTGCCAGATCTTGCTGTTGCTATTTACTATTTCTCCTGAACAGATGGCAGTATTGACATGGGTTTTCATTAAAAAAGACTTAACGTCATGGCTGATTGGTCCTGAATGAAATGGTACCAATATGATATCAAATTTGGCTGGCATGATGTCCATCTCAGAAATCATGTTCAAGCTTCGTTTCCTAAACAGATGACCATAGCAACATTGGGCTTTATGGAAAGATTTTTTAAGATATCTAGTTGTTTTTAAATGAAAATGGTGATGATATGACCTCCATTGTGGCTGCCATGGCGACCATCTTATAAATGTTTTTTTGGCTTCTTCTGTATAAATAATCATATTGACATGGATGGTGGGGTTTTAACTTTGATCTATTTTGTTCAATGCTTTATCTGCACATAACTTAAAAATTGCACAATCCCACTTGAGCAAAACTTGGATAGAAACATCCATTATGACAGCACTAGTCTCAGTCCTGCCATGTCACATGGAAGAAACCACACATGTTCAAACAAATTCTAACTGCCATGCATGCTTCGTGTCTCCTTACACCTTATCTTTGATCCATAAATCAATCACATAACAAGATTCTACACATGTTCCATTCACTGAGGCCATATTAAGAGAGAGAATGCACCTCCAAAGTGAAGAGCTAACAAAATTTTAATGGGAGATTACTCTTTTTCATACTCCTATTGTGAACATGGTTTATAGCCTCGTTTTATGGTGATTATGATGAGCTTTAAAATCATCAAATTAATCCAAATAATCACTCTTTAACAATACAATGTGGATATTTAACAGAATATGACGTTTAAAAACATGAAAGGTCATCCAGGAGAATCATTAACCTACAGGACAGTGAATTGTTTTTATTGGATTGTTTCCTCAGTCATCTCTCATGGACCAGTTTCAAAGTATTAGAGCCTCTAAGTGGAGGGGATGAACTAGATTCAAAGCATGAATCAGAAATTGTATGATAACCTTCATGTTAATTTTGACCTCCTTAGCCTAAAAATCAGTTGTTACCAAGCATGTTTAGTCCTGATCCCTCCTACATTTACATATTTTTTAAAACTTCATTGGCACAAAGATCAAAATATAGTGGTTGGCATAACAACACCCAACACCAGTTATTATGTTGCTATAACATTTTATTCAAAATTAACATGTCACAGTTGTAATATGCAGTTAATATTTCTTTCTGGAATATGCCTGCTCATCGGCAAACCTCTCCAGTTGATACATTGTATGGAGTATTACAGTTGCTTCAGCAAACCACTCCAGTTGATATATTGTTTGGAGTCTTGCAGTTGCTTAGCAAATCCTCCAGTTGATGTATGGAGTCTTGAAGTTACTTAGCAAACCACTTCCATTGATATGTTGTATGGAGTTTTGCAGTTGCTTTAGCAGACCACTCCATTTGATCTAGTGTATGGAGCCTTGCTGTTACTTTATGCAACTCCAGTTGACAAGTTGTATGGTGTCTTGCTGTTACTTAAGCAAACCACTCCAGTTGATATGTTGTACGGAGTCTTGATGTTGCTTCACATGATAAAATGCTTCCTCTAAATAATGCATGTTCATTGGAACCATATCAGTGACCCATGTTGTAAGTGAAGGAGCTTTATTTATACCAGTGTTGTGCTACGGATAATAAAGACAGGGGTCACTGTGTCCCTGCCCTCTAAATTTGGGAAACAGAACATTTAAATGGTCAAAGGAAAAATGTAGTACTTTGGTGAAAGCTTAACTGTGTAGTATTATTATTCATATTTGACATTGTTTCTTAACTGTTCAACCACATACACAACAATATAGAGAAAGCTGAAGCTTTTGTCCTCACGCTAAGGGCTTCATCAGCAGATCTAATCTCTACTGACTGTTAACATCGCTCAGTGGAATGGTACATGTTACCATCCTGTAACTTGAAACTAAATAAAAATCCTAGATTAAGAAGAAGCCTGGTTTGAGTGGGGGCTTAAGGAATCGATCTACATCCATGTACACAAACCGATGCTGAACGGGACAGGGGCCGTTACAACCTGCTGCATATCTGAAACAATCTGATAAAATTGCTCACTATTCCATCAAATGATGTTAACAGTCAGTAGAGATTAAATCAGTTTGCTGATGAAGTCCTTAGCATGAAGACGAAAGTTTCAGTTTAGCTTTCTCTGTATTGTTGTTTATGTGGTTGAAAAGTTAAGAAACATTGTCAGATATGAAAAATATAGTACATCATACAAAAGTACTGAAAAATGTAGATAATCTGATTTGCTGTAACAGTTTTGCCACCTTAACATAGTCATTCATTGCAATGTAATGTATACAAATTTAAATTGTCATAATTTCACTGTCAATGATTAATAAAGTTTTCATGAAACTTGTAATGTGATCCCAAAATGTATATAGGTGCTCTGGGTGGCTGAGTGGTCCTAAGGTACATACCTGTATAGATCACTCACACATCTCGCCACTGTTTACATTAATTTTAGTCTCGGTTTGATTAACATGGCGTGTGAGAAAGCTAGCCAACAACTTGCCATGAGTCGGTGGTTCTTCTTCACAAAATATATTGGCCACCATGTATCACATGCTGAAGAAAATGGCATTATACTCCACAAAAACAAAAAACAAAACAGACCAAACCCAAAATGTATGTACAGTTTTGCAACATTGTTGAATCAGAAAAAGTAAAAAAATCTATTCCCAGCTGGGCAGTATGTCAGTTGGCAAAGTATTCCTTGGTTCATTGCATCATCATTGATTTGCCCGGTGTGTGTGTGTGTGTTCACTTACCATAAGGTGGAACATATTATGTATGGGCTGTTGTTTTTTTTCTTCTGTTCTTCTATCTGCCAGTTTTATATTTTCATATAATAGCTTTTGTTCTAGACCACTAACAGCACAGTGACCAAACTTTGGGGGTGGCTTGCACTTTGGTTACAAAAAGTTTGGGATGGAGGAGGTTCATTGTTCCAAGTGCTGTGTAATGTCACCACCATAATAAGTGGGAAAATTAACAATTTAGAAACATGACAACCGGGACCATGGAAAAATTAAACCAAGACAGTGGGTTAAAAACTTGGCCAGTTGTACATTATATGTTACCTCAGACCAGTACAGAAACTTGAACATCCAGCCTGAATTTTGACATTTTAATTCTTTATATACTCTAAACATTGACAAATAACTTCGCTCACACAGCTTTTGTTTTTGAGTTTTTGCCACTTGTCTTAATAGCTCCATGCAGTGCATACCATATATACTCACTTCTAAGTCCAGTCCAACTGCTAACAACATAGATCATGATCTGCTGTATCATAATGCGACAACAGATCAGGGTCTGTGTTGTTTCTTCCACTGCAATGGCAGGTCTGTGTCAGTGCAGTTTTTAGTTGGACTTCTCATATAAGCGATTATATACGGTAACACAATCTAGTTTGTGCAAGTAGTCTTAGGCCAAGTCAGCATATGGTATGGCCCATTGTCTGTATACCTCGCATGTCCATTTGTCAACAAGTCCATCTGTTGGCAGGTGCTTGTGAACATTTGAGGCATCATTTCTAATCAGATTTAGCTTATGTCATTAAGGCCCTGGACAATATTGATTATGAGCAACATCCACAGATAATAATCATATGATGTTACATCTGATTAGTTGAGCTTGTGAACACTCAAGAGGACATGTTTCTGATTAAGTTTGTAAGCTTATATTGAGATTCTGGACAAGTTTAGATGACTAACCTCCATGCATATTAATTGGGTGATCTTGCATCTGATTGGCTGAGTTTGTGAACCCTTGAAATACCATACTTCTGTTAAGATTTTGCCAACATTTGGTATTGAAGTTTCTATCATCATGGCTGTAGACGAGTTTTATTATTTAACAAGATCCATGCATATTAACAAGGCGATTTTATATTTGAGTGGCAGAGTGTGTGAACCCTCTGGAGGTTGTTTATCTGATCAAATTTGTATCAGGTTTGGTTTTATTAGCTAATATCATTAGGATCTTGATGCACACCTTAGCTTAAAACGTGTGTGTGTGTGTGTGTGTGTGTGTGTGTGTGTGTGTGTGTGTGTGTGTGTGTGTGTGTGTGTGTGTGTGTGTGTGTGTGTGTGTGTGTGTGTGTCAGAGATAGAGATAGAGCAGTCTGAGTGGTCTTAAATCAGTATAAACAAAGGAGTAAATGTGTATATCCATAAAGTATAATTACCCATCATTGTATTATCTTGTTTAAACTTTCCCTTTCTTCATTTCTACTTAGTCACCTGAGTGCCTAATGGAAGAATAGTTACAAAACTAACTGAGATAACTTCTCAAAATAAAGAATTGTTATTTTTATCATTATTATCTAGGATGAGTTTGGTTTGTATGAGCAGAATCTGTGCATTTTAATATAGTGATCTTCCATGTGATTGCTTGAACTTGTGAATACTCTGTTGGCCTTATTTCTGTTTTGATTCTGATCAGAGTAGGTAAGTAAGCTTATGTCATCGAGGTCACTGATGGATTTGATTATAAATGACATCCATGCATATTAATAAGGTGATCTTAATCTGATCGGTCGAGGTTCTGAACACACTAAGGACCATATTTCTGACAAGAATAGGTATGTAAGCTTGTATCATCAAGATCTCAGATGAATTCGATTCATGCATATTGATGAGGATTCAGGATGATGAATAAGTGGGAATCAAACCCACAACCATCAGGTCGTGAGTACAATGCCATAACTATTGGGTTATTAAAGCTCTTTTGGTGAGTGTCTCAAAGGTTTCAGTTATGACTTATGAGACTGGACCCCAAGGGGGGCAAGGTCAGACCTAGTAATCTAAGTTAACTGCACAGATTAACATCCCTTAGAATGCCAAGTACAGGTACTCCCTGAGACACACAAGATTCATTTTTATGTAAGTAGGTTTTACTAGTTACAGATATGGCTTTGACATCATGGTGAAGGGTAACTTCAAGAAAACGCAATAAGAATCCTTAAGATTATAAAAAATGTAACAAATGATTTTACACATGTACACAAGAGGGGAACTGGAATTAGATACTGCGGGTGCACTCAATTCAAAGATTGAAAAACAGTCTGTGTATGTTTATGGTTCATTACATATGTGAGAATTATGTACGTTGCAGTTTACGTATCTCAGGGAGTACCAGTAAGTGTATATACTTCTAAAGTGGGGCTATGAACAGTTTCTAAGTTGTGAATTGGGCCCTTATTCACAGGGAGAGGGAGACATCCAATTGAGAATAAAGGATGTTTATTAAATGATTCTGCAAAGAAAAATATGCTTTATATACGTCTGGGAAACAATATACATGACAGCAACATTAATAGATTTGTAGCAGCTCTGTGTTCCAAGCGTCTCTATTTCTTCTTTGGGTGTGAAATTAATTTTTTTCCAGTGTTTGCAGCATTTTGATAGTTGTATTTTCAACTGGCAACAGTCAAGCTTTTTACAGTGTCTACAAGAATTTAATAAATTGAAATTATTAATACAGATTGTCATTAGCAAGAAAAGTTGTACTTCTTTTTTTCATCTAGCAATTTACTAGACACTACTGTAAAAATACTAGCTTGCTAGCATAAATCTTAAGCCCTGCCTCTACTATTTCAATATGTGTTACTTTGCATTCACAAGCTGACAAATTAGTGATATTGGGTCCATTGGGCCTTTTCTGATTGCTATGAAACTTGGTGAATAGTAGGGTCTTGATCTGATGGCATGTATATCGGCAAATTACTTTGTTGGCACAATTTTTGTTAGAGTTTTTACATTATTTTTTTTTTAGGTCATAGATTAGAAGAGATGGTCTCTTGTCCATCATTGATCTAAGTTTGTTATTAATGCTTCTCCTAAACTGCCTGAAGAATTGCCATGAAGCTTAACTCATTAACCCCTGGAGGTTTTTGTCATTTTTGCCTGAAATGCAAGTAGGAAACACATTTTGGGGTTTATTTCTGAATACATCCTAATACATCAACTTCCAAGAGATTTCTGGTTAACCTAATGCCTAGTTGTGTTAGAAACATTGTTTTTCATTGGCTATTTCACTGTGCTTGAGCTGAAGGGTGTGTTGGTTTTTTTGGTTTTTTTGCTTAACAGATCCATCATTTTCATATCGAGACCACTCTTTATTCCAAATGCCCATCTTATCCTCTTATCCTACTCTTTGTAAAGGTTTGCCTGTCTGTGTGCAGTTCAGACTGGTCTGCCTTAGATCTAAGGTCAAAAAGTCTGCAGTCTGGACACTAAATTGGATTCTGACCACGGGCGAAGTTTTGGTGGAAAAAATCGAGTCCAAAAAATTACGTTTTAATCTCTGTATTTTGTAGTGCAACTAGAATGTCCAGATTATTTGGTACCATTGTAGAACTACATCTGTCTACCTTTCTATAATACCACCCACTTTAGTTATCATACATGACCTTGATGCTACAGAGCTTGGAAGTAGGCTACTACCTCCTGACACGTAAATGAGGCGCCAGGGGTTAATGAGTTAACACATGCATTCATCCCAAGGTCTAGTTGGTCCTAGATAAAAATGATGCGGCTTGGACATCCAGTATAGCCACCACAGTGATCATCTTGAAAATCTTGTTAATCAATTACTTCTCCTGAAAGGATGGTCATATCAGCATGTGGTTTTCATTAAAATACTTCTTACGATGTCTAGTTGATGTTAAATGAAAATGCTGCCATTTTGACATCCTGTATAGCCACTACAATGACCATCTTGAAATCTAGTTATTGCTACTCCTTCTAAACAGATAGTCTGCCATTGAGTTTTAGTACAACACTTTTAGGATGTCTGGTCATCGCGTTTTCATTGAGATAACTTCTTGATGAAATCCAATTGGTCCCAAATAAAAATGGTGCCTCTCTGACATCCAGCATGTCCACGTGTTGGTCAGCTTGAAAATCTTGTTCTAACAACTTCCTGTGAAGGGATGGTCTTGTTGACTTAGAGTTTTGACTGAAAGACTTATTATATCTTATTGGTCCTAAATGAAAATGGTCTCTTCGGATATCCAGTATGGTCAGCAAAGTGGTCATCTTTGAAATCTTATTACTGTTCCTTTTGTGCGGATGGTCATTTTGACATGGAGTTTTCATTACAAGATATCCAATGTTTGGTAGGTCCTAAATATAAATGGTATTGATCAATGTTGGCTGTCTTGAAACTATTATTATCACTATTCCTCTTGAAGTTGTGGTCATATCAGCATGGGGTTGTCACTAAAACATTTTACACTACATTAAATGAAATTGATGAAAATGTGACATTCAAGAATTTTTTATTTCTCATTACAGCTGCTTCTTTTAAACTGATGGCTGTATCAACCTTAAAAACATTCTTTCTTGGTAATATATAAGCTGTTCCTGTATTAAAATCATGCTGAGTAACCACTAAAATGGCTGCCTTGATGGCTTTCCTGAAAATCTTGACATGGCTGCTTCGCCGGAATGGATGGTTTTACAAAACCTGGAATTTTTCATCGTACCTCCAACGTGGCACCATATTGGCCATCTTGTAAATGTTATAACCACTACTGTTCTATGAATGATGGCATTGACATGAGGTTTTCACTATTACTCGTCTTGCAATATTAATTGGTTCCGAATGAAAATTGTGCACATCTGACCATGAAACATATCTGTACATGTGTGAAAGTTTTTTCAGGCCCAAACTAATTGACCTGGGGTCAGATCAAAGGCCATTGCTTGCTTTTGTGTAATTTACTGAGGTTATGAACACTTAGATTTCTACATGTACAAGTGAATTTTATTTAGATGTATTCCAGTTAACAAGTTGTTGCTTAGCTTTTGACATAGATTTTAAGGTCTTTGGTCTTCACTCCTAGGTTTTAGCTATATTGACTTGTGATCATCATAAAACAAACAAGTATAAATGGATTGTTATCATGTTTAATTTGTGAATATATCTGATGAATACTTTGAATAATTCTACTTTGCAGCAATACATTTATAGATTTCACAGAAGTTAGCACATGTTGAATGATTTCTATATATCAGGGTCAAGGTCAATGATTATATATCAGGGTCAGGGTCACTTTTCAGGACAGAGAAATTTTTGTCCTGATCTTACCAGTGTCTGTAAATACTTTCTTAAAATACAAAAAAACCCAAAACAAATTTGATATGTAGAGTTTCTCAAATATCAGAGATGGTTTTAATACTCATCTGTCAAAAAGTAAAATAGTGGTCTTCTAAAATACCCTACAGTGAAACCCAAATCTTTGAGGACTAAATCAGATGTTTCAGTTTTGAGAGATTTTCATTTACTGCAGTTCTGTTTCATCCAAGAACGAGATGTAATCATGTGTCCTTCGCATACAAATGTTTATCCGTTTCGACAAAATTTCCATAGCCAGTACTTATTTAAAATATATATTTCTGATAAGTTGGATTTCATTGCATCTGTGTTTGTTTCATTGTTCTAGTTTACTCTGCAAGCCCTGGTTGGCTGAATGGTCTAAGGCGCTTGCCTTTACTGATCACTGACATCTCATCTCAGTCCATTTGGGTTCAAGTCTCAGGTTGGGCCAAAATGAAGAACTCTGGATGACAAGCACAGTTTGTTTTCAAGGTTCATCAAGGTTATGGTCTTGAGATGTTTCAGCAGTTATCACAGTTATGTTTCAGCATAGCTGGATCTCAGATTCCACTATCCTGTCGGTGAAATGTTGACAAATTTCAGCTTAAATTCTCTGCTGGTCAATGCAATTGCAGGCTAGGCATATTATGTATAAATAACCAGGCCCAAAGCTGTTGTATGGCTTGTCCATGGCCATCTAATACCTTCAAGATTGGTACTATGGAATACATAGACAAACTTAAATTGTAATTTCAAATTTTATGCACCAGTTTGTATGAAATTTTAAGTCTATGCCTTAATTTTATTGTGTTATTAATAGAAGATTTATTAGATCAAGCAGTTTTCTGAGATGTGTTGCAAACATGACTGGCTTGTTCAAGATCCATTGAAGTTTTTATCAATTTTCAGGATCTGATTTCACAAGTTCAGCAGCTTGAGGGTGATGTGCAAAAGAAAGCTGAAGAAAATTGCTATCAGCTTGGTTAAGATTTTCTGAGCTTATTGTTCTGTGGCATCAGTTGTCTATAATTCAGCATTTATCAAATTTCCTTGGCAGTTTTCAGGATCTTAAGACGGGAATTCACCAGATGGGGGCCCTTGCAGAACATTGTAATTGACTGGGCCAGTTTTTGTTCTTGGTCCTGGGACCAAATTTTTAAACATTTGCTGAAATTCCTAGTTGATTTTCAGGACCTGATCAAACGGGTTCAGCAGCTGGAAGCTCATGTCAAACAACTGCAGAGCATCGTTATCAAGAAGGATCAGGAGGGAAGCAGTGATGGTCATGCAGTAAAGACGGGCAAAAAGGCCAAACCTCAGCGTTTATTTGATTTTTCTAAGTAAGTTAACAAGTTAACAGTTCCCTAAGTGAAACTTTGTGTTGGAAAATTTCAGGATCAATCGTTGGATTGATAAACCAACCTTGCTATTATTCATTATTAGAGGATCATTATGTTTGGGGGGGGGGGTGTCTACAAAAACTACAAAATAAACAGCAAATAATCACTGGAATTGTAATTGATATTTTGGAGGATTTTTTTTTCTTGCATTACCAAAATTGTGATGATGTTGATTGTATGGAATCCTGATCAAATGCTGAAAACAACATGTCATTAATCCACATCACTTCATAACTTGTTTATAATCACATGTGATCAGTGATTTGTTTTCTATATTTTCTTTGCTTTACAACTAGAGGTCAATCCAAGATGCAAAGATACATAATGTTTCAACCCAAAATTAGTGGCTTTCATACACGTACATATTGAATTAATCTGGATGGGTCTCATCGGCCCCCTGTTCAGCTATATTGCATTCAAGCATAATCTCACAATTAAGAAAATACTTTAAAAAATGAAGGCTCTTTGTTCAGGTGAATATCCACAAAAGAGCCACTTGTATTCATATATACAGTCTGGCTGAGTTTTTCTTTGCAGATGACCATGTACAAAATGTAATTCTTTTGGAGCTCTTAATTCTTTTGGAACTCTTAATTTTTTTCTGTAGCAAAAAATAGTATTTGCAAGAAAAAAATACTTAAAAAGAGATATCTATTCAACAGATAAAAGCATGTGCCTGTTTTCATTGATGCAGTTTTTCATAATACCTTAGAGCTCAAGCCAGAGGGATTATGTGAGCAATTTAATATTGACAGCTGGTATTTATCTGTTTAAATTTATATTACTTTCAAGTAGTTATTTCAGTTTCACAATGAAAAAGAAGCAAATTTCAGTTTGTTTACACCATTAGCACTCTATTTACATAGTAATACTACTGCAGCAAATGGTATGAATCTCACTTCATTATTTGTTGCACACACCAGTGATGACATTCAGGTATTAAGCTTTATGGATGAAACTGCTGGTGACATTGACCTCTAAAAGAATTATCCTTTTCTGCTACATAAGCACGTCATTCTCTTTGAGAGTTTTACTGAGAGACAAAATGGGTTTTATGTTGGAATATATGGTATACTGTACCACCATGACATTCAAAGCATCTTTCATCTGGGCAACTGACTGCTCAAAACTGTTATTAATACTGCATATACACACTTTTAGGTTGGATCCAACTGCAAACAGTGTCATCCCTGATATGATGTGGCATAATGGGCTGGCAGATAAGGGTCTTTGTTGTTTTATTCTTCTGATTACTCCTGACAAACTGGACAGAGACCCAGATCTGCCAGTAAATGTATGTCTATGCAGTTGGAGTTGACATACAAGGAAGTATTTATAGTATTGGTACAGGAAACAAAGGTACTGGTGTTGATGTCTCAGTTTGATTCTGTTCTGATAATATCTGCTTCACTATTTACAGCCTTTATTTAGAAGAGCAAATAATAATGACATGAAAAGATAAAGATATTAACACAGCTATCATTTGTGTTTATTACAACTGGGGCAACCATTGTAAAAACCAGTCTATATTGATCTTAGTCTTGCAGGAGCTTTAAAGCACTAATTGGTAATTCTTCATAAGCATTCCAGTAATTGGCATATTGTATTCAGATTTTTTAAGTGATTAGTTTGCATGTATCAGACACGTATATTATGTGGTTTGCGATTGAGGCTACCAGAGCGAAAGTAATTTTAATATCCTTTATATTATATAATTCTGATCAGGGCTTAATGTAGGTGGCAAAAGGCCAGAATATTCTGTAATAAAATCAGGCAGAAAAATACTGGAATTAATTTATTTTAATCGGAATCACTTTTTGTGCTTTTAAAAATAAAAAAGACCTTTTTGTGGATGCTTAAGTCAATGATGTATCTGGAGTGGGTTTTTTGGTTTTTTATTTGGTATTCAGATTTCTGGTTTCAAGTACAAATAAAATCCATACAAATCAATACACCATGAATTAAAGTTAATTCACAATATTAAGTACGCAACATTAGCCAGTTGGAAATAGAAAGCTGCTTACAGATTTTGTCATCAGCAAGCTGTTACAAGAAGGTTATAATGTGTTTTTCTAAATTGCAGATACAATACCCGCCATGTTGCTCTGAAGATTGTCTATTTAGGATGGGACTACCAGGGTTATGCAGTTCAGGAGGATACAGAGAAAACTATAGAAACAGCTTTGTTTGATGCTTTGCTTAGAACACGCCTTATAGAGTCCAGGTTAATTTTTGAACCTTGGGTTTTTTGTACATTGTTTGGATCAAAAATTAACTGGAGAATGTATGTTTAACTGTAATTATTAGGCAGCAACAGCAAATATGAATTACCAAATAAATAGTCTCTGGAAAGTGTGGTGGTAATGCATTCACTTTGTTGTTATTTAATACTTGGTTTGGTCCCAGAATATATGCCCATGCATGGGTAAATGGTCACAGTTTAGAGTCGGTGTTTTGAAGTTGTCTGGGAAGGAGGGTTTCAAGACCCTCCACCTGAAAGACTACCTCAAGCCAAATCCAAGTTACAAATGATTACAGTTAAACAT
Organism: Megalonaias nervosa; assembly: GCA_016617855.1. NCBI lineage: Eukaryota > Metazoa > Mollusca > Bivalvia > Unionida > Unionidae > Megalonaias > Megalonaias nervosa. The sequence continues at coordinate 26,136 of JAECUM010004445.1, read as the reverse complement.
ACATCCTTCAGCATTGTGATACATTAAAACCTTCAATGGCCATTTAAAATTTACTGGTTAATCATTATAGTACCTGGTCATCATGTTAGTCCTGCACAGTCACCAGACTTAACTCTCTTGCTCATGATATTTGTCACCAAAACCTATGGGCTACATCATTATTGTGATGGGCTATATCATTATTGTGATGGGCTACATCATTATTGTGATGGGCTATATCATTATCGTAATGGGTTACACCATTATTTTGATGGGCTACGTCATTATCATGATGAGCTGCATTATTACTTTGATGGGCTACATCATTATTGTGATGGGCTATATCATTATCATGATGGGCTACACCATATCATGATGTGCTACATCATTATCATGATGGGCTACATCATTATCATAAAATATTTCCAATACTAAAATTACATCAAAAACTTGGCTGAATTCAGACAGTTCCATCTTTAAAAAGTACATTCAGATTGGGGCAAGCTTTTTGTGATTTAACTATAATTAATGTTCGGTGAAAATGATGTAGCCCACCAAAGATGCTGTTGTAGCAGCTATTTCTCTCAGATGGTTTTCTTGTCTGGGCTTTAATGATTATTGTAAACACTAAGACCAATTGTTTCACTTGGAGATGCTAATGCAGGAAAGCTGAAGTGACCCAAATGCAGTAACATAGATTGGTGAGACTGAAGTTAAAAACTTCATACATAATATGGAGGTTTTCATTGGAGGCAGGATGAGAATTGTGGCTTTGAATTGGGACTTTATCCATTAATAACTGGCATTGATTGCTTACCTGATATGAGCCTATGGCTCCATGAAAATATTTAAATTAGCTCAAAAGGATGTATGATATAATGGGAATATTTTTACATACTGCTGAATGTTTTCTCATTTTTCAATGTCCTATCTGTAACGAAAATATTTTTACACATTGTTTTCTCATTTTTCAATGTCCTATCTGTAACGAAAATATTTTTACACATTGCTGATTGTTTTCTAAGTTTCCTATGTCTAACCTGTAACGGGAATATTTTTATACACTGCTGATTGTTTTCTAATTTTTCTATGTCTAATCCTTACTGTGATCCAAATCTGCCAATGCATAATGCAAGAGCAGATTGGGTCTCTGTTGTTTGCAGTTGGACTTCGAAGGGAGTGAAGATGGTATGTACAAAGTTCACCCGTTAATATTTATATGCATTTATTATCATTTTTACTTATCCCCCACCAACCTTTAAAAAAAAGTGAACATATAATAAATACAGGAATCCACTTTTACTGTGATTTCCTCAAAGATTACTGCAGGAAAAATGACTGGTTATACGTGTATTTTTCTTTCAGAGAAACTTCCAATTATCACCGCTGTGGCAGAACAGATAAGGGTGTTAGTGCATTTGGACAGGTAAACAATTACAATTGTAATTCGAGCGGCATGGGTGTATGTTTTGTTTTACCAGTATTTTGAATGCCTTTGTAGTATTATTATTGGCTGTTCCCAGATAAAAGGAATGGGGATTGGGAGACAATTTATTTTAAAAGGAAGGTGATGGAGGTAATCCAGGCTCCTCAAAGAGTTCTTTTTGGACCAGTCCAAATCAGATTTGATGGATGGTGAAGACTTTGTAAAGTGCCTTCTGCGACCCACCTACCCAACCACGATATTTAATTCAGAAATAGCTTCTGCGAGTTTACAAGTCCATTGGGCAAGTACTTACTAATGTGGTTTTATTGCTGTATAATGTGTAAAACAAATGATTATTTACTTACACTCCATATGTGAATTGTTGAAAATAAAATTTAGTCAAAGGAGAAGTGATAACCAGTGCCACCAGCAATTTGTTTTTACCCACTTATTTTGTTGTATACATCATTAAATGTATCAATACAGTTTCACATTTTCTTCAATATAGTTTTTGTTAGAAAATTCTTACATTTAATTGGATTTATCAGATTATTGCGGTAACTTGACCAACAAGAGTTGTAATGGAATTCTTTCTCAGCTGCCCTTTTCCATAACAGAATGACCTGTGTCTAAATTCATGATTGCCATTAAACACGGTTGTTATTACTATAAGATTTCATTGAGAAAAGATACATTGACCATTTTGAATTTTGTTTCCTTATGTACTCATAAGTAGAGCTAACTGCTGACTGTGGATACCCAGATGTGCCATCACATGATGCACTGGCAGATCAGGGTCTGTTCATTTTATTAGAAGTAATCAGTGAAATAAGCAACATAAACTCCAATCTGCTGACAAATTATGCAATGGCATATTAGGTTCTAGGTTGTTTGCAGTTGGACTTGTAAGCAAGTGTATATGGTACTTTGTGATCATTACTGTAAGATTGTGTATCTTTTTCATGGGTATCAAATTTCATTTTTTCTGTCAAAAATATATTAAAAAATTGTTTTGCACGTAAATTTATTGATTAGGAAAATTAGAGACCAACTGTTTCATAAAAAGGATCATTGTTCATTGGGGTTATAAATGCATAGTTTGTAACAACTAATAAACCCATGAAAAGTGGTACTCTGTCACAAAAAATAGTCTATTTACTCCAGATTCACTTCGCAAAATATGCTGTTTATATTGACTTGCATGGTAATTACAAGTTACAAGCATTATTATTATTATTATTATTATTATTATTATTATTATAGTTTGATGAACAACAAATGATAGATATATTTTCACTGCTTTTAAATTGATAAATTATGTTAGTAAAATGCATCAGTACCCCACATATTTTTGACTCACAAGCATGATAACAAAACACACACACACACACACACACACACACACACACACACACATATATATATATATATATATATATATATATATATATATTGCATTGTGATCTAATACATAGCAATTGCAATACTAAAGCAAAATCTTTGCAGAATTTAAACATTTTGTTCAGTTGACCTGGAAGGTATGAAACTTCTTTAGTAATACAGTAATCTTCTGGTTTCAAACGGTTTGCTATGTGAAATTATTCAGCTTGTTTTGTAGATTTCATATCTATTGAATGCTTGTGTAACATCCTTGTTTTTCACCCTTTTTATTCCTTAGGTTATATCAATTGACTTGAGAACCAACCTGTTGGAAGGGACTGGTGTGAAAGTGAGAGAAGGTGGAACTGTCCGTGACAGACCAGGTAATAAAATGAATGGCTATGTTGAATCAACCACTGGAGAACTCTGTGGATGGTGATGTGCTTTAGTTAGATGTGCATATTATGCAGGAATACCAGTCTTAAGAGTTACCTATTAAACAGTTAACTACCTTAAACGGCCACATTTTCCGTATCCTATAGAAAATGACATTTTTGCACACAAAAAAATAATCTCTATTAAGCAGCTACCTGCGGAAAGAAGTCATACTGTTCACTTCCTTGAGGTGACTGCTTATGGACAGGTTTGATTGGACATGTAGTTCAAACCATTGTAGACTGAGAGAGAGACAGAGAGGATCTTGGAAAGGGTTTTATGTAAATTGTCTTATTATGAAGGCAAATTTAGAAACAAATGCCCGTTTATGTTATAATATGAAATCTAGGATCCATACAAGCACCTTTTCGGTGTTGGTGACACACAACATTTCATAGATGTATTAATATGTACAATTTTTAAAAAAAAACAAACAATTTTTGGTAAATTATGAAAACAGTGGTCAAAATAAGTATATGTTGTGTCATTGTATGGGGCCAGTAGAATAAGTATTCTTATTAGAGAAGATCTGCAATTGTTATGTAATCCAGTCACTTTTAGATGGTTTTGAGTCATGGGATATTGTGCTTTGAATTCCGTTTAAGTTGTGTTGAGTCAGGTTAATAATCTGTTCCATCCACTCACCACCACCACCAATAATGATATTAAATCTTCAGTTAGGACTTTGGAGTTTAAAATAATCCCATGTTTATCCAACTTCACTTTGTGGATCCCAAATATGTTATAACAAGGTTTAATTGTAATGTAAAGATTTTTTTTTTTAATGGTTTGACTAGTTGAACTATTACTGTAACTCTTTGAAGAGATTTGAACCTGGAGTAAAATTTTAAATTCATCTGTTTTGTTTTTGTAACTCTTTGAACTTAGTTATTTGAACCTTGCATGAGCCATCACTTATGACTTTTTCAGGGGAGAAAACTACAGAGATCCGGTATGTCCACATACTGAACAGAGTCCTTCCACCAGAAATTAGAATTCTGGCCTGGGCACCTATTGACCCTAACTTTAGTGCCAGGTAGGTTGAATCACAAATCACTTCTATGGAAACATGTCGTACAATTAAATATTACCATAAACTGAGTGGCTGAAAAATTTGGGACATTGTATAGGAGTGGCCAGAATAAAGAACTTAAATAAGGATTCAGACAACCCAGCTGTAATAAAATATGTGGCCAGTCTTCAAAGACCACTGGATTACAGAGGGGCTAGTGTAGAGAAGTTGCACCGCTTTTTGAAAAAAATTTACATGGTGTTTTTAGTGATCAGTTTTAATATCTGGTTCATATATCAATAATAAGTGGAAAGTACTATGTGTGCGTGAGTGGGTTTTTTTCTTTGTCAGAAGAAATACAAAATGAAGTATCTGGAGCTTGTTGAAATTTTTGAGTTATGTATTATAAATCATTGTTTTGTATACATTTAATTTTAGTATAACAATTTCTCCTAATTTGATGAAATAAACTTGATGAGGGGGGGTCTGCAAAAATCCAATTGCCCAGTCAAGCATGTACATGTATAAAAATGTTTACTCACCTATAATGAACTCTTATTCAACCAGCCAATATAGAAATATAAAAGGTGATAAGTACCTCAGTTTGATCGTGTGAAAAGTTGCTTTTTTGTACTTGTTCTGTTATCCCTCTAACATCAGTTGCATGTAATTACAAATTGACAGTTTTGACTCTTTCTCTGGTAAATGGTTATCAATATTGAAAAGTGAGAGCATAACACTTGCATGAGCTTGAACAGATTATGACATAAACTTTCAATGGACAAAATTGGCATTATTCTTTATAGAACAGCCTGTGATTAAAGAGAAATACTGGTTAGCCTTGAATCAGCACTCAATCAGGTGAATGATTGGAAAATTTAAATGATGCCAAAAATGTTTACTCACCATTTCAGGTTGGATAAATGAATTTCAATCCCTAACTGGAGAGAACACATTGGCAAAAACAACACTGTTAACTGATGTCTTTACCCTGATTAAAGAGAGGATTCATAATTTTGAATCTTTGGTGCACTGCAAAAGCATAGCCAAGTATAGATAAAATGAACAAAAGGACAAATTTTATGGCACAGAAAAATACTCAGTTAAAAGGCTTTTCATCGTCAGCTCAGAATAAATTTCTGCTTGCCAAAAATTAATACCAAGCAAGAAGTCTCCATAAACTAGTAAATTTTCACTAGCAGAAACTGTTGTTGTTGTTGTTGTTGTGGGGCTTAACGCCATTTTTCAGCACACAATAGGCTATACATGGCGGCCAGTATTAACGGTGGAGGAAGAAACTGGGAAATCCCCGGAAAGAACCACCGGCCCACGAGAAGCTACTGGCAAGCTTTCTCACATATCCACATTCGCTGAATCCTAGACTCAAACCCACGCAGACAGAGGTGAGATGGCAGTGATCCGTAACGGAGAGCGCTTTAGACCACTCGGCCACTCGGGGCCCCGGCAGAAACTGTTATTTTCTCAGCTTGCATTTAAGACCAACATACTACTCATGAATTTGCAAAGTAGATATGTTTGAAATAATAGAATAGTTTTGCACAGATTTCAGATAGATGGCAAAATATTGGGAATAGGCAATTTAAGAAAAAAATGGTGTGAAATATGGATTCTAAGAATAGCTGTAGAAAATCATTGCAAAACAGCTTATCAGCAGATGCATTCTTAGAGATTTGAAAATAATGGCCAAATGGTTATATTTTCCACAAAAATTTGACTAGATTTATAATGCCTCGGTGGAAGAAACATACTCAGATACTGAATTGTATTGCCAGACTAGAAAGTTGTACTCAAGACTGGCAACTTTTAGACTTAAAGACTGTGTGGTCTGGTTGAAATTTTGGGGTCTTTTCAACACTGTTTGATTCAGTACATATTTCTGTTAATTTCAGATTTAGTTGTAAGAAAAGGACATACAAGTATTTCTTCCCCAAAGGAAACTTAAACATAGAGGTAAGACTGTGATGTACACTAAATGACTGCCATTACACAAAAATGAATCCCACACTTTTTACACACTGCAGTGTGACACAGCCCCTCGTATAGTGGAGATATGCTTATGGGTCCCTTATTTCATTTGATTTTAGTGCAGAGGATAACTTGCTTCAGTGTAATTTAGAACATAACTTTACAATGGAACCATGCAAATTTTGTTAGTTAAATCCCACATGTTAATGCATATATTACAGTATGTGCAGAGTGTATTAACCATCTTTTTCTTGTGCTGGTGTAGTTGTAACCTACGCATCACTTCACAGTATAGCAGGTGTAGTCAGGCCTGTTGTCCACTGCAGTGTGGGTATTAACCTGTGATAATTATCACTAGGTGTGATATCATGGCCTCGATATAGTCCAGGCTGCAGATTGATAGGGTTATGACCATCTTAGTTATCACCAGCTGTGATATCTTGGCCTTGATATAGTCAAGGCTATGAAGTGATAGGTTTATGATGGGCTTAGTTACCACTAGCTGTGATATCTTGGCCTTGATATAGTCAAGGCTATGAAGTGATAGGTTTATGATGGGCTTAGTTACCACTAGCTGTGATATCTTGGCCTTGATATGCTACACAGTGATCATATCCTTTGCAGCAGATAAAACTGTTGCAAAAGTCAAGAAAAATAACTGAGTAAAAATCAGCAACCTAAGTAGAGTTGTTGTTTTCAGGAAGTTTGGCTTATGATAATGTTATGAAGCCAGTAAAAGATGAAATGTTTGCTATATTTACACTAACTATGCTTTGTCTGCCATAACATATAACACAAGATCATCATCCATTTTCCAGATAAGTTTGGTATGCCATATTTGGATATTCACCACATTTACTATGATTTGTTTATGTTTCCAAATAAAGATGTAATGTCCTTAAATGGCACACTTAACACAGTGCTGAAAGTAGAAGTAGCACTACAATGATTAGTATGGCAGACAGTTCAACTGCAAAATTTAGCTGAAGAAGGTAACTCAATTTTAAACATTTCTACATAGAAACTTTTTCATAGCATACACTAGAAAATCCATATATTCAGTGATGTGTATTCAGAGTTATATATTCATATGTGTTATCCTAAGAGCTTACCTCACAAGTGGCACATCTGTAGTCACTATTATATTGCAATATTATCTTGTAAAAATTATTTCCATTTCACAGCAAACTTTTTATTGTAAAATATGTGTCAAGGCATACACTGGAAAATCCATTTATTAATGTACATGTTATCATAAGAGCTGACATTGCAAGTGGCACGACTGTATTCACTATTATGTTGCAGTATTGGCATATCAAGTATATTTTATGGAAAGAGCATAGCCTGAAAAGTATAGGACATTATGTCACTGAACTACACTTTACATCACTCTTCACCAGCATGAGTGTAGCTTGGTCAGTCCACTTTATTTGTCCTGTAATTGCACCAGAATTTGTCAGTCTGCATCACTCCTTGCCAGCATGAATGTAGTATGGTGAATCCATTTTCTTTACATTCACTGTGGACTTAAATTTGGCATTTTGTGGTATATAAAAATTCATTAAATCAGCCTACCTTGTAAACAGGTTCTATTCATTCTAGTACATTGTGGTTTAGCTGATCAAGATTTGCACATAATCTCTTTTGAAACAATTTTCCACTTACATATACCACGACTGCATAGTCATGCTTATTGTAATTTTAACTCATTGTCCTCTTGAGTCAAATAGCTGGGTTGTCTTCTGCATCCTGTCATCCTGTGAGTGGCTTGTATCCCTGAGAATCAGTGACAATATCTGACATTTTTACAGAGGGGCTTACTTGAAAGAAGTGGTTATTTGTTTGATTTATATTTCTCTTGTTAAGCTGAAATTGGGTAGAGTTTGTTCTTAATAAAAATATCATAAGGGAGTACATTTCATGTAACATACAGAAATATAATGTTCATGCAGAATGGTCAAATGTGTATGACTTTCCAATACAAGCACTGGTCCTCTTGTCATAAAAAAAAATCCATTAATCCATAAATAATTCCATTAATCCATTTATAATTCCAGTAGTTTACTGTTATTGCACAGAATAAAATTCAAATTCAGCACAGTTGATCAAAAATGCTGAGAAAATGCAATTTTGAATGCATTTGCATTCAGATCTAAATTAGTTGTTACCCATGTCACTGGTCCTGTCAAGAGCCTCTTGTTGATGTGGGTTATGTCATTCTTAAGCCATCAGGCCCCTCTTCATTTTCTTTACCACCTTATTCGCTCTCATTCCCATTACACTTTCTTCTTCAGTGGATATGTCAAGATTACTGTCAATTTCAGCCAATACAAATTGTTAAAATGGTGGTAATCTCACATCCAATATCGCCACCGTAGCAGCCATCTGGAAAATATTGTTATAATTACTCCTTCTGAACAGAGAGTCACATCAACATGTGTTTTCATATGTTGTCTACTTAGTCTGGAATGAAAATGGTTCCACTCTGGTATCCAATATAGCCACCAAAACAGCCATGATGTCAATGTTGAAAATCTTGTTTATGCTATTCCTTCTGAATGGTTGGTCATAATGGCATGGCATTTTCATCAAAAGTTTTCTGATGGTGTCTGTTTTGTCCTGAAATGAAAATGGTGCTGATCTTACATCCAGTATGGCTACTTCATTGGCTGATTTGAACATCTTGTTGTTCAAGATTATCAGAGATGGTTTTAGCACACCACAGTTAAACAGAAGAAATGGTTTTATTTTGAATTCCTGGAAATTCTTTCCAGACAGTAGGGTGTCAGTCCTTATGGTGGACGTTTGTTTTACTGCAGACTCCATCATAGGTGATAAAAGTAAAATGAGTAACGTTGGTAGTAGGGGATAATGAGTTGATGGAACATATCTCACTCCTACAGTACATTTTAATGGCTTTAGAAGATGCTGACTAGGAATTGTAGAATGCATATTGTTGTACCTAATTTTAAAAAAAATAATTTCTTCTTACAGCAAATGAATGTGGCAGCTCAGAAGCTTATAGGGGAACATGACTACAGAAACCTTTGTAAGATGGACGTAAACAATGGGGTGGTAAATTACACTCGTAAAATTATGTCTGCTGATGTCATCTTCCTTGATGAAAGGTAATACTAGGTGTCAGTTGTTATTATTGCTAGTCGTTTAGTAAAAGTTCTGTGTAATCCAATTTTGTTTATCCAACATTCACTTTAATATAATGTCATGAATGAGTATAGTTACCTTACCAATCCATGTATAATGTGCACATGAGTGCCAAATAAATGTGATGTTAGTCAGATGAAGGGTCTGTACTCGTGTATAATGTGCACATGAGTGCCATATAAATGTGATGTTAGTCAGATGAAGGGTCTGTACTCATGTATAATGTGCACATGAGTGCCAAATAAATGTGATGTTAGTCAGATGAAGGGTCTGTACTCGTGTATAATGTGCACATGAGTGCCATATAAATGTGATGTTAGTCAGATGAAGGGTCTGTACTCGTGTATAATGTGCACATGAGTGCCAAATAAATGTGATGTTAGTCAGATGAAGGGTCTGTACTTGTGTATAATGTGCACATGAGTGCCATATAAATGTGATGTTAGTCAGATGAAGGGTCTGTACTCATGTATAATGTGCACATGAGTGCCATATAAATGTGATGTTAGTCAGATGAAGGGTCTGTACTCGTGTATAATGTGCACATGAGTGCCAAATAAATGTGATGTTAGTCAGATGAAGGGTCTGTACTCGTGTATAATGTGCACATGAGTGCCATATAAATGTGATGTTAGTCAGATGAAGGGTCTGTACTCACGTATAATGTGCACATGAGTGCCAAATAAATGTGATGTTAGTCAGATGAAGGGTCTGTACTCATGTATAATGTGCACATGAGTGCCAAATAAATGTGATGTTAGTCAGATGAAGGGTCTGTACTCATGTATAATGTGTACATGAGTGCCATATAAATGTGATGTTAGTCAGATGAAGGGTCTGTACTCATGTATAATGTGCACATGAGTGCCAAATAAATGTGATGTTAGTCAGATGAAGGGTCTGTACTCGTGTATAATGTGCACATGAGTGCCATATAAATGTGATGTTAGTCAGATGAAGGGTCTGTACTCGTGTATAATGTGCACATGAGTGCCAAATAAATGTGATGTTAGTCAGATGAAGGGTCTGTACTTGTGTATAATGTGCACATGAGTGCCATATAAATGTGATGTTAGTCAGATGAAGGGTCTGTACTCATGTATAATGTGCACATGAGTGCCATATAAATGTGATGTTAGTCAGATGAAGGGTCTGTACTCATGTATAATGTGCACATGAGTGCCAAATAAATGTGATGTTAGTCAGATGAAGGGTCTGTACTCGTGTATAATGTGCACATGAGTGCCATATAAATGTGATGTTAGTCAGATGAAGGGTCTGTACTCGTGTATAATGTGCACATGAGTGCCAAATAAATGTGATGTTAGTCAGATGAAGGGTCTGTACTCATGTATAATGTGCACATGAGTGCCATATAAATGTGATGTTAGTCAGATGAAGGGTCTGTACTCGTGTATAATGTGCACATGAGTGCCAAATAAATGTGATGTTAGTCAGATGAAGGGTCTGTACTCGGCTGTCATATAAATGCAATGGTATGCAAATGTTTTGGTAGCTTTGGTTAGGTTGGATCCATATCTTTCTAAATATATCAGCAATTCAGAAAGTTGGATACTACAATATTTCAAGTGATCATCCGTGAATAGCATGTAGAATGGACAATGTAGATGAAGCTCTACAAGCCATACAGGTCCATGCTGTTTGTAGTTGGGTATAGATGATGCTGACATTTTTTATTAAATGAACAAGGCAGACAAGAAAAACTATACTTACTATAATTTTTCAAAATTGTTCTAGGCCACTATGGTATGCCAATTTCACAGTATATTAAAAGCACACATGACATTGTGTGTGTTTTTAGACAGGATTGGTAAATTTTATAAAATTGTTTCACTGTTGAGAATTTTACTACCTAAATATAGTATTTGTATTAAAAGTTATTTAAATGTATATACATCCATCGTTCAGTTGGCTATATTTACTATTTTCAACAACAATTTTTAGAACTGTTGAATAAATGGGATTATATAATACATGATGCTGAAGTCAGTATTGTGATCTTTTTCATAGGAAAAATGGTTACCAGATGTGTGAGTTGACAGTTGTAGGTCAGGCATTCCTTTGGCACCAGATTCGCTGCATTGTCTCGATACTGTTCCTAATTGGCCAAGGCAAAGAGAAACCAGAGGTAGGTTTCTAATGAATTATTAACTCACCTGGACATAAGGGTAAGTGAGCTTATGGTATGGTCCGTGGTCATGGTCATCTGTCAACTTTTATCATCATCAAAACTGCTCTTAAGAATTCAAACAAATTTAACTTGTGGCATCCTGGTGTTAGTCTCTCCCAGGTTTATACAAATAATGTCAGTCTGCCATCAAATAGAGATGTCATTACAGGTGCCAGTCCACAATCAAAGACAGCTGTCATGACTGAAGCTCAAAAAAACACCTTTTAACATCTCCGAAACAGCAGAACTGAATTTGACCAAATTTAGCAGACGGCATCCTTGCATGAAGGCCTTTCAGATTTGTACAGATGATGCCTACCTGCCTTTTGTTATGGCCACCACATTACTAAAATAAAAAAAAATATTTGCAAAACTGTTGCATAGAATTTGATCAATTTTACGGAAGGTATTCTGGTCAGAAGACACCTCTATCAGTGATGACATTAAATATGACCACATTACTAAAAATAAAAATAACTTTAAAAATCATTTCTTGAAATATTCATCAGATTCATCATCAGTACAACCATTGTTACTAAAAATAGAAAAACCTTGAATGACTTTTCAAAAACTGATCAGCAGAAGTTGACCAAATTTCACAGAAAGTATTGAGGCATAAAGCCATACAAGTCTCTGCAAATTATGTGGATCAGCAATCCATTATTGCTGCCATTAGGAAAAAATGTATTTAAATCTTTAAATGTCAGAAACCATCATACTGACCCAGGTTTTTTGGCCATGTGCCCTTGTGTTTGACTTTTAGATGGATGTCATCAAGGAGAGCAATTGCAGAATGCCTTTTGTTTTGAACAGTGATGAAATTCATATTACAAAAATATTGTACTGTCTAGCCTGCACAAGGTGATTGCATATAATCTAATATCTTTTGTCAATCCTGCCTTGGCAGAAGATCAACATAATGATTTCAAGTCAACATCCTATACTAAAGGGGCTCTACTGCATAAATTCTCAAAAAATTTACTTTGCTTTCATTTTCTATATTTGTTTTGAAATGTCAGAAAATTTTAAAATTAAGCTCATGTTCAGTCAAATAAGGCTGAAAATTGCATTTAAAGATGGGCTAATTTCAACATATTTATGGGTTTCCTTCTCAAATAATATGATCACTTCACAAGTCAAAATAGTAATCTGGTGGATGTTGATGCTTTCACATTAATTTATGTGATAATAAAAGACTGTGTACTGATGTTGTGAATGGGATGAAATAGTTTTAATACACAGTAATATGCTCCCCTTTAAAAATAGTGTGTTAATATGCAGTTTTAGAGCAGTGGATAAAGCAAGTAGTTTTTTCTATAATGGGATCATGGGGGTCATCTCAAAAGTGTTCTGGATTGAAAGAGTACATTGGAACATCTTTCTGTCTCCATCTCTCTCTCTCTTTCTCTCTCTCTCTCTCTCTCTCTCTCTCTCTCTCTCTCTCACATAAAATAATAAAAGGATGAGCTCTCTTTAATTTTCTGTTTCTGTATTTTTACATCTGTGGATCAACTGGGCTTTATACATGAATTTTCACTTGCCCAAAAGGTGATTGCGGAGGGGATCATCAACAATTGGGAGATTTTGTTTGGAAGATTTGGATAGTCATGCCACAAACTCGCTAGTTTTGTTAACATGCATGACATGGTGTTCTCTGTAACATCTATAATGAATACTTAGGAATATACAATACACTGGCATTAGAAGATTTTAGTCCGATTGCTGTTTTATTTACTTGCGAATCTTTTGTACTGAAAATGAAATAATACACGAGAAAAACATTCAAGCTGCAAGAAAAAACATCCATTAAAAGTCCATTACCATTTTGAACACGCTTAGCAACACAGTTGTATGAGTAATATCCAAGCAGACATTTTAGTGTACAAAAAGGACAAAAAGTTGCTTCTAATTACACCTGAAGAAAACAGCTTCACAGTTACTTTTAGACTGCTTAAGTTTCTTTTGTATCTATGTGAAAATTTTTATTTTGTCTCAAGTCCAGTGACAGAAATGTTTTATTATTAGGGTGAAATTGTTTAATGTATGTAGTTCTATGGGCTGGTGGCATAAACTGTGTACTAAATGAATGCACACAAGTGTACTGGATAAATATACCCAAATGAATGAAAAGTGGTGGTTTTATTTTAGCATGAAGAGATTATCATACTAAACTAAACTTTACATTACTTTGATTTTTTGCTAAATTGTAAAACTTGTGGTATTTACTGTATTTAATAAATTAGAAGTTGTATAAAATTTAAAGGGAAGTAATCATATAATTGTTTTGGGAAATTGACATGAGCTGTATAAAGATTGAGCCATTTAGCCAAATATGAGCTGGAAGCAGCTGTTGAAATATACCTTGCTAAGTGTCAATAAAGTATTGGATACATTTGGTTATTATGCTAAATGTCAATAAAGTAATGGATACATTTGGTTAATACAGTTTTATACTTTATGAATAATATAAATATAACCAAAGAAATTGAATTTGAAGCTAATTCAACTTTCCACTTCATTCATATGCCAGTAGTAATGCATGGGGGATAACTCAATATTATGTGCATTGGGGGTTTTTTTTTTTCTTCCCATGAGGAGGGGGATAGTAAGTTTATTTGTCAATTTTACCCATATTTCTGGATTATAAATGAATTCCCTGATGTATAAGATCATGTATGCATTGCTAGATACAGACAATTACCTTAGAAAACCACTGTAATTATTACAAGTTGAAATAACTTTTAGTTTTTTTGCAGTTTTGTTCCAAAATGTAAATAAAATGCATAATTTGTACATTTTGCCCTCATTCCTATTCATATATGTCTTGCTAGATGTGGAAAAGTATCCAAGAAAACCACTGTAATCAGAACATGGAAGGTAATTAACATATGGAAGCATGTGCTTTTTTAAATTTAATCTTTTAGTTTAATTCGGTTTTTCGTTAAATTTAGATTATAGATGAATTGCTAGATGTTGAAAAGCATCCAAGGAAGCCACAGTATACCATGGCCTCAGGTTTGTATTACAGTCTTTTTATGCACCTTTAAATAACAGTCATTGTTCTGGAAATTCTTAAACCATTACTCAACCAATATTCTCCAAAATACTTAATAGGTAAGATGATGTTTGGATTATATTCTGCTGTAATTGCTGAGATGAGGTATTGTACAAATAATTTCAACAAATGAACCTAGTTCTGATGCTTTGTGGAGACAAGTGTGAGAATCCCTGGTTTTTGTCAGTTAAGATGCTTATTTTTTAATGAGATATTTAGTTGTTTGCAAGACATTTCCAAGTGAATAATAAATGTCTTCTTGGGGGCACCAGGGTGGTTGAGTGGTCTTAGGTATTTGCCTCTACAGATCACTTGCATACCTCACCTCTGTCTGCATGAGTTCAAGCCTTAGCTAGACCAAAATGGGCATGTGAGAAAACTTGCCAGTTCTTTTGGGTCAGTGGTTCTTGCCAGGTTCTTCCACCACCAAATATACTGGTCACCATGTATGACGTTATCATCTACTGAAGAATGGCAATAAACCCACAAAACCAAAACCACAAACTTTTTTTATTTATTTTAAATGCGTGCATTTGATCTATACATTTACACACTTTAAATTTCAAGTCTTAAATGCAGATTATAGTACGTCAGAGATTACTTTTTGTGGACAGATTTTTTACAAAACAATAACGGGAAGAATTTTTTTAATTTGTCGACTATCTATGATAACACAAGTAATTTCATTTCTAGAAATTATTAGTATGATCTATTCCATTAAATCTAAATGCAAATGTTCAGTGATAAATAAATACCCTTAGACTAATAATGTTTGTAAAATGGTAGTTTAAATTTATAGAGATTTGTGATTTCAGAGATACCATTGGTTCTGTTTGATGCAGACTTTGGTGATGACATGGAGTGGATATATGAAGCTGGTAAGCACATTTCAGAAATTTGAAATTTGAATTTTAAGTGTTGTAAGACCTACAGTAAAATACTAAACAGTGGTTCATTTTGAACAGATGAAACATTTATCCTCTTTAGTTTTCTTCACATGTAATTAGATTGATCTGACCATGTTAATTTGAACTACACAGTGCATTTATGATAAAGTCTATAGATTCATTGCATTTGCTATCATTTGCACTTGATTTAATATAAAGTTATTTGGCAGCTATGATTTTTCCATTGGTTAGCTGATAAATTGATGATCTAGCCTCGGTGATCATTCATGATAAAAATGTAAAATAATGTAAATATTTTATGCCAATAGTTGCTGGCTGATTATTGAATCATCAAAGGTTTTGAACATTTTGGCAGTTTTAATTTATTTTGATACCTCAGAATATTTTAATTGAATGGTACATAATGCATTTTGTACTGGATACATAAATGTACAGAGACACATATTTTATTTGAACCCATGACGATTTCACTAGATTCTACATGTATTGTAAGTGTATCAGATACTGGATCAAGTTACAGCCTACATCACTACAAACTTATTTTTTATAAACCAGGTCTAAACAAATGGATAACCCAGTACTATGAAAATGTCTAATTTTAATTCAAGTTATGTTTTAACATACATTTTTGATACATTGTGAAGATAATTAAACTTGGATTTTTGGGTTCTTTTATTTAGAATGGCACGAGGACAATATACGTCACCTTCAGGAACAGTGGGCACAGCACATAGTCAGGTATGTGCTTCATACCTCAATTTAGCAATTAACTCAATGAAAATTCTTTTCAGAAATGCACAACCCATCCTCTTCCTTTTTCTCCTGCCTTCTCTGCCTGCTTTCATTACCAAATATGTCAGAGATTTTTCTCATTATGTTTCTCATACTTCTCATTTTGTACATAGTATATGATCAGAAATCCTTTGGACATAGTATATATTCAAAAATTTATCACTATCACTGAGTAGCAGTACTTTATACACTTTTCAGAATTTAAGCAATTTCTGACTAGATTTGTAAATAATACATGTTTTGCATAATCTGTATTTACCCTGATTTGACCTCCCAAGTTAATTTGGGAGTCACACATAGCTTAAAATTTCTATTTGAAACATTCATGTAAGCTATGACCAATTGTCCCCATTTTTCATTCCTCAATAAAATAATTAAAATTTGTTTCCAGGGCCACAATGATAAAAAGAATGCTTGAAGAGTTGGATTACACAAAGGTTGAGACAGGTGAGTATGAATATATGTCAGAACATTGATAACTTGAACATCAACCTGTCAGATACTGGTAACTCCAACATCAGTTAGTTGGATACTGGTACCTCAAACATCAACCAATCAGATACTGAAAACTCAACGCAAACCAGTCGGATACTGAAAACTCAAACATCAGCCAGTCAGATATTGACAACTCAAACCAGTCAGATACTGATAACTTGAAAATCAACCAATCAGATACTGATGACTCAAACATCAGCCAATCAAATATTGATAAACATCCACCAGTCAGATACTGAGCATCATTCTAATGACTTTCTATGTCCCAGTGTAAAGCATCCTTTTGTCTGTGATCTCGAAAACTCTAACCCAACACTTGAAGAAAATGTTTGTGCCAACAATACTTCACATTTTAGAAGTCTACTATATGGCCTTTGTAAATTTAGAACTACTCAAAATATAGTTGGGTTCATTGAGTTGGAGCTTTTGATCCATTGTAGTAAAAAGAAGGAAGAAACTGGTGAAATGAAGCACAACAGTCATTTATAAATTACTGTGTGCATCTTTCATGGAAATTCCTGTTTTCTATTGATATAATCTGGTAAATGATTTGACCCCAAGTTGAAATTGCCATAAAATCCTTCATAATCCATGTCCAGGAAAAATGGGGATAATGTATAACCAACATTGGAAAAGTTAAAACCTACTTTAAAATTACTTGTTATGCATGAAATTTTATGTGGTGAGAAAATTTGCAAATTTTGCGCATTGCTTCAATGTGTATTTACTGGCTTTGCAAGTTATGTAGTATTAAAATGCATAAATACTATGAGTCAAAATTCAAAAGTTTCTATCCTGAATCTGAAAAACTGACTTGTCAGGTAATTGTTCACAAAATCTAGGTGACTCACACCTTCAAATGCAAATCTGCTCATCACAGTATGTTTTCAGGTGAAAAATGGGATAAATTCACTAATATCATAATATTTTTTACTCACAAATATTTGATACTAGATTAGTATCTTAGGAGTTTGAAAAAGCTTGTGATATCACTCATTTCATAAAGTTTCACAATTATAACATAGGAAGCAATATCACAGCTTCTTGCACCAGAAGCTACTAAATTTGCACAGAGTTTATTTTATAGCATGTATCAACTGATTTACACCTGTAGACATAACTTGCTTTAAAAACTATGCAAGGTTCACTGTTTGGGCTGGAAATAGATAATTTGGGGTGGGGTTGGGTGGAGAGGCATGGATTTTGGCATGGTTATCTTCCTGGTGTGTTGGGGTGAAATTTTTGTGGATAAAGGTGATTCTTCACCCAAATTACCCCTTGTATGACCTGTGATTTTGTGATATGAATGCTTATGTAATATTCTGTTTATTACACAAAAGAAACTTCTCAATATTATGGTAAGTAAACTCCTTAGATGTTAGGATCTAGATTTTATTTGTATTTGGTTGCCTTGTGACACAAAACTAGAATGATTTCATGTAGTCAAAGAATTAGTTGATAATGTAGTATTAATTTTGGGATGAAATCATCTTCATATTTTGTTACAGAATCAGACATAGCCCCTTGGGCAGACCTGAGTGCCCCCATAGAGAACCAGAGTGAGTGGTTGGTACCTGGCAATAAGCCTCGAGTGTACAAACCCCTCATGCAAAGGCCAACCTGTGGTGAGTTTCAAATACAAAACACAAAAACTATCAATCACAGATTTCTGGAAAATAATGCCAGTAAATACTCTTTTTTAAAAACTTAATTGTCTTTCCTTAAGAACATTTTTGTTTTGTCTGCCAGAAATACACGCAAAGCAATAATCAAAGGTCCTTGTTGCAATTTCCTTTTATTCAAATATTTCTTATATTTTATTTCATTACAGTCTATTGAAGGTTAATTTAAAATCTAATTTTTTAACCAGACTGCACAGTCTTTGGAGTTGTTATGGTGAAGACTGTTGGCATTTAATAAATGGGACTTGGGTCTATTATAAGCCAGCCAAAATAAGCTAACCTTTCTACAGAATATTTATAAAGACTTTGTCCACTCGAAAATGGGTCTTGTAGTGCATGCCTGTTGTGTGCATGTTTAGAAGGAATTATTTCAGTCACATATGGGATGCAAAATGTGTGTGCACCTGTATACTTAATCTAAAAGTGTATTAGGCCCCAATAACTGTGTGTGTGTGTGTGTGTGTGTGTGTGTGTGTGTGTGTGTGTTATTTGGATTTTTAACATAGCTTTAACAATTTTTCAGTCATATCGCTACAATGTCTGCAGTTTGGCAGTTTATAGTAATGTCTAGCACTGGGGCATCACGCCGCAGACATGTAGCATGATGTCCCACCCAGTCACATTATCCTGACACTAGGCCGACCAGTCCTAACACTAACCTCTTAATGCTGAGTGCCAAGCGAGGCAGCTGTTAGTACCATTTTTGTAAGTCTTTGGGTATGACTCGGCCGGGGATCGAACCCATGACCTGCATCAGAGGAGGACGCTCTAACCACTAGGCCACCGGAGCAGTCCCCCAGTAACTAATATATATATATATTCACATTCAGGTCAGATCCAGCTGAAAACAACAAAGACCCAAATCTGTCATCACATAATGCACTTGCAGATCTGGGACTATGAAGTAATCAGTAGAATATAGACCCTGATCTGCTGACACATTATGTAAAGGCAGACCAAATCTGTGTTGTTTGCAGTTGGATGCAACCGGTTTGCGAATATGTATAGTATACTAATGAAGAACCAAATTGTAAGTAAAATTTATGAGGAAGTATTTTTGTGACAAAATTGACAACAGTTGGATTGGTGAAGGTTTATATTTTTAAAAGAATTTCACTTGTAAGGCTCTTACTATTGGCAATTTTGTTTTCCCGTTGAATCCTTTGTGAGAAGTAATCAATCAAGACAGTGTTTCATGGGGAAATAACATTTCCTTCAAAGTACGGACAGTTTAAACATTATGAAAATTTATAATTGTCAATCCATATATACATTATCTTTAAGAAACAGAATGGCAACCAATATCTTTTATAATTTTTGGCTTTTGAGATCTTTTCAATCATAGCATGATTGTGAGATGGTGTCCATTCTCTTTTACCAAATATTGTTTTGTGAAAAAAAAATAGTAACAAACTTTATGGTCTTTGAAAAATTTATAACAAGTATCAATTCACTGGTCTTTCATATATGTAAAGAGAGGTAAATTTAGGTAAATAAATTAACCTTGATAATAGTTTGATCTGGCAGGTACTGTTTGGACTAGTGGTAATAATTGAACAGTAGCAGACAATACTTTTAAAGGAGAAACTAGGTAATTGCTCAAGTAACATTTCAGAGGTAATGTAAATTCTCTTGTAAGATATAAAGAATACAAATTTAGAAAAATATTGTCAAGGTTATTTATAGCTGTATGCTTACAATAGTGAAAAAGGACCATAAATAGCAGTACCTCTGGAGGTAAATTCTTCCATCAGATCCAGTAAAAACTTTTATTATACACATAAGAGTGAAATGTAGAAATTATTGGTGAAATAATTTTTTCTTTTCATTCCTATATTTTCACATGTGAAAAATGTATCCATATATTTTCACGTGTAAACATACGAGAGTTCCCATTATGCCATGCAATGTTTAATTGTGTGTGCCTGCAAAAATTAAACTGGCAGCAAGAAAAAATAAAAATCGAGAACAAAAGAATTGAAACTACATTATCTTTCAGACATGGAAATTTTTTGGGCCTGAAGAAACTTGACTTGATGCCATTTGCATCATCATGAAGCTATTTCCCCATGCTACCTTGAGAACAGTGATAAATTAGCTGTGATGCATCAGTGGATTGGGCTTCCTTTGCAATCAGATACAATAAAACAATGTCAAAATTTTGATCTAGTGTGAGAAATTAGGTCATCTCAATCCTGCCACTCTCTTGAGTCACAGATATGATCAGCTGATGATAGTGATGTGAATTTATGCATGGGGGGATGATTGTGGTATACTGAAGAGTTTAATCTTCTAAGTTTCAGATCAAGAGGAAGTTTGGTATATAATGAAAAGAAAACTTTCTTTCCCAACATAAATCCCAGATATATTTCATCTTGTGGTGCAAGAAAAGATATATTTTAACTTGTGGCTTCATTACTCGTTAAAATATCATGTTTGTTATTCCACACAATGAAATATATCTGGTATTGACAAAGGAAAAGAAGATATCCACTGTGTGTCACTTAAACCCTCCTAGCTATTAGTATTCTCAATACTTTGAATTTTCTTTGTAGTACTTTTTAATATATGGTAACATTTTGAAAAGTTGAAAAAATATCTTGCAAATAATCAATATTGATTGAGTATGTTAAATGTCGAGGTCAGTGAATGAAAAAAGAAAAATAATTTCAGCACATTTACTTAAGTTACATGAAGCACACTTCATGATAATGAGGTATATAGCATATGTTTCAAACAGGAAAGACTGCTTTTGATTTTGGACCCAATAGGTCAAATGCTTAGTCATATTGACTGAATGGAAAAAAATGGATTCTTCACAATGACTTTATTTATACAAAATTTACTGTGGCCAAACATAGTGGAAAGCATTTTTACTGGAGGTAAGAAAGACCGTTTTTGTTTTTTGGATCAAAAGGTCATGGTCATGATGACCTTCATCACAGATTGATGTTTTCCACACATAAATTAGGATTCCATTCCTATTTCTTTAGAGACATTTTAAACTTGGGAAAATGCTTTTTCAGTTGCTTATTGTATAGCAAAATAGCTACTGTTGGCAAGGGGTGGGAATATTTCCTTGTCAGAAAGGGAGGTAACTGCTGAAATACACATATACGGAATCCCTTTTAAAATGCCATCAAACATTGGGGTGGGTGAATAATGTGCCATTGATGGTATTTTTGTTAAAAATGTTGACTGCATTTGTTGTTATTTTATGGTCAAGTTATTTAATGAAATTTAACCTCGGAGGAATTATAGGAGTTAAAGTTTAATATCATTGTACAAAATACACCATTCTTTTTTGTTACACTTTTTATGGCTTCCATACAAAGTGAACCACTGCAAAAAAAATAGCACAAATATGGTATTTTATGATGTGACATCACTTATAATTGGTTGCCAGCAGATTAGAACTTGAATGATCAAACAAAATGTATATGGTATCCATGACAACATCTGTGTTATAAGGGTCATGGTGGTATTTGGGTGGGCTTGATAGTGAGGGAGCACTGTATAAATGTTCCTTTATAATAACTGTACCAAAAAAAAGTTGTAATGCAGAAATTTTTCCCAAATACTTTTTTTTTATAATTTCATAGGTGTAAACATTTTGACTTTTTGAAAAATTGCATTTTGCTGGTTGTTGTTGTTTTGGGTCCAAGGCCATTTTTCAGTGCATGATAGGCTATACATGGTGGCCAGTATAACTGGTAAAAGAAGAACCTGGGGAAAACCCTGGTAAGATCCACCAACCCACAGGAAGCTACTGGCAAGCTTTATCACTTACCCACATTGGCCGAGCCTGAGACTCCATCCTGATGGATGAGATGGCAATGATTGGAGAAGTTAAGCACTTTTAGGTCACTCTGCCACTTGCGTCCTCTATTTTTGTTGGTACATATTCATGTATTAGGGGTGGAGTTTTATTATTTTCCACCAGGATCATTAATTGGGGGAGGAGTCCTATTGTTTCCACGGAAGGATTTTTTTCTTCAGTTTGAACAAATTTTATGGTGTGTAGCATCCATGTAATCCATGAAAATTTATACCCTACAAAAAAATAGTTGAATTCACAGTGGTTTATTTGCTCTGATTACAGATAGCTTAGAAGATAGACTAGAAAGTTTGGCCAAGCGTAGAAAAATTTCCAATGCTGAAGCTGAAATAGACACCGGAGTGGAGTGACATGGGGGCTAGTCTTGACATTCGTAAGATAGAGCTAAGATGGTCTTCCATGATAACTTGGACATCAAAATTTTTATATTTGGCCATGCTTTTCTGTAATGACTTTTGTGTCATTCAGTCTAATGTTAATTTTGTCAATTCTGTTAGATATTGTTACATATATAGTTTTTTGCATGATTTAAATTGAAAAAGAAAAAGCATTCATGGTGTTGTTTGAATATTATGCTTCTATATTAGCATGGAAAAAGGTTTCTTCAGTTGAGAATTGATATTTATTGTTTATATATATATATACCTTCGTTACATTATGTCATGGCTATACAATATTTTTTGGTGCCATACATTTTGTGAAATAAAAAATACACCTTTCATAGAAGGGCTTTTCTTGTGTAGCGATGATAGTCTGAATACAGTGTTAAAAAATTACAAGAATAGGTATAAAACATTAATCACTGTATCTTGTCTGTTGAAAAGGATGGGTACCTACTACGAAAATATGAATCAGTAGATCAGGGGTCATACTGTACATTTTTAACTTGTAAAGTAGACAGGATCTCTTTGGTTGATCTGCTTATATATTAGTATTTTAATATGCATGCATATGGTGTCTTTGTGCTTGCAAGTCAGCCACTGTCATGCCACTTTGCTGTATTGAAGATCATGTACTCATTAATAGAAGGGCTAGATAAATTGAGCGCTGTCAGTTCTTTACACTGTACTGCCATATGCCCTTCTGCATTTGTTCTTTTATTGCTATGTGGTCAAAGTAGTCTAGTTCATATTTTTGGTTGTAGCATGATAAATTTAGTTGGTTCTTAAGGCACTTCAACAGATTATATGCTATGGGGCTTTCTTTTTTAAATTGGTTTCAAGCAAATTTTTTACTTCTGAAACATGATACTCTGTTTAGGCAAAAGAAAATACTCAAATAGTGAGATGATGAGAGTATTATAATTTATTATGTTGTTATGCAGTTTGAAACTATTTCATGGCACTCGAGTTTTTCATGCGTTTAAAATCGCTGTCATTGTCATTTGATTCCCTTCTCTCATTTACCATGATTGGTCCAATACTCTCTTTCCCTGTATATATTATTACCAGTATTCTCAAACTGAAGTTGCACATAATGAAACTTTTAGCGAGATATTAAAAGGAACTATTCTAGTGAAAAACATATTAACTCCAAAATCTTGGATTTTTAAAAGTTAGTTTTCATTAATTCTTACTCTACTCATAAAATTGTAGATTTTATTTTCATTGTAAAAATTCACTATAATAAATATTGTTTTGTTTATTTATGAAATTGTGTGACTGATTTATAAAATTTGAAGTATGGTTAAAACAATTTCCCTTTTTGGAATTTGGACTACATAGTGTCAAACAATTGTATGAAGACAGCTTTGATTCATTAGAATTTTTGGCAAATTTTTAAGGATGAAGAGATTTTTAATTTACTTCAAAAGTTGTTGGAACACAATTTTTTTAGTCGTATCATTCATGTTCCTTTTTTGTTTTTGAATTTCTTGATTTATACCCTATTTTAAATGCTTCACCAAAATTTTTACTCATTAAAGACAGAAGTTTGCCTGGAAAATTTCTCATTTTAGGTTCAAACTTTTTATGCAGTACGATAAATTCGTATCTTGACAATTTCATTTGCTGTTTATTTTAAGAAATATGCACCAGGTTAAAAGAATATATTATTATTATTATTATATATATATATATATTTATATATATATATATATATATATATATATATATATTATTATTATTATTATTATGAGTAACTTAAACAGTTTTCATAGTTGTTGGAACACAATATTTGTTTTGTTGAATTTCTTGATTTAAGCTCTATTTTAAGTGCTTGTAGCAAATGATAAAAGTATAAACACTAGATTTCTAATCATTTATGAAGTAGAAGAATTATTTTAGCCATCTTCATCCTTATTATGTAATATTTGGCAGATAATTCTAAATGAAATACTAATTTCAAAGCAGTTTCTCAATTCAGGCACTATTGATAGAAATCATTAAACATTAATTGAAAGTTGCACTGTTAGATATGGGAGTTCTGCTAAACTATAAAGCACTGTATATTGTGAATGAAATCTAGTCATTAATTCAGATATGTAATGGAGTATAATAATAATTTATTTGTGTCACCATTAATAATATCTTAATTGTATACAATTGAAGATTATTGATGTTTCTCTTCGATACGCCATAATTTTATCAAGTTTGATGCATGCATTTTTATGTACATAATTTCATAGGCACTTGTTGTTAAGACTCAACAATGTATAATGTATATTCTTTGCCATGACTTGTGTTTGTTTTCAGGGGTGTTTTGAATCTCACATGTGGAAAAACACACTGCTTTTATTTGCTAATCTTGGTCTTTATATAATCCTATGAAAAACCCAACTTACTTGCATCGAAATTTAGATTTGCTTTGACTTTTATGCTTAGAAGGGTTAGTAAATAGATCTATTAATTTAAATTAATGCTGTCCAAAACATATAATGGCTTTCATTTAATAACAGTTTAGGGAGCAACACTAGGTTTTTTGTAAAGCATCGTACTGGTAATCCAGAGATAATGGTTCGATACCCACCCAGGCCCACCATGGATGGCTGTCTTGGTGTTTCCTTAGAAAAGGCTTCTTGCTCCCATTTCAGCAGCATATTGGTGGAAATATTGTGTTCAAAGTGGTGTGATCACCCCCCCCCCCAAAAAAAACCAAACAAGATAATAACAGTTAAGTTTTTTAAGAGTTTTTCTGTCTTACTATGTGCAGTGTTCACCATCCCCTAGTATGTTATTTTTTGTACAGATGAATAGTCACCTGTTTGTAGGTGGATCACTTGTTTTGAAAGCAATTTCTTTCTCAATGCTTCAGACTGTTCAGTATTGTTTTGATATTGTCAAATCTTGGAATAGGATAGTGTGTGTGAAATACAGTTCAGCATAGAATTTTTGAATCTGTAGTGTCAAAATTAACGATGTATTCAAACTAATACCAGGCTGGTGCTAGCATTTTTCAAGAAGTCACAAATCATATAGTAAACCAGAAATGGGCTGCAGTAAGGAATTTTCCATTTTGGATCTGGCTTCTATTCAGCTTAATGCGCATTATTAACTAGAATGGGTTTTTAATCTTTTATTTCTCCCTCTTTTTTGGAGAGAAAGTTTTCTTTTCAGAATGATAAAAGTTTCATTATTGTCAAATTATACATTTCTGCACATACATTAAGAAATTTTTTATTCTATTTGAACAACCTTGAACTTCAACGCAAATATCAACACATTGCATTACACGTATTTTTCAGTTGCCTGATATTTTGTTTTCGTTGAAATGAATCACCATCCAAACATTTTATTTTTTATTGTCAATGACAATTTTGGCAGCTTAGTGTGATTATGACAGATTTTAAGATCT
>JAECUM010004444.1:68178-85590 GCA_016617855.1 Megalonaias nervosa | reverse complement strand
TTTTGTGGAAATCTCTTTTCCTTCTTTCTTTTGCTCCGAGTTTGACCTTTCACCTCAAAATAAGTTTTTCTCAAATCTAAGCCATCAATAAAGTCAGTCGAAGTAGGTGATAAAGAACTTAAAATATTATGTGGAAGTCATTTTTCTTTTCAGAGTCACTGTGACAATGACCTTTGACCCTTTCTCCCAAAATCAATGGTGTCTTTCTTATCTCAAATGTAAGCCATTTACAAAGTTTGGTCAAGGTATCTGATACAAAAGCAAAGTTATGTTAAGCCAGTTTTCTATCTTTAAGTCCCTGTGACCGTGACCAAAATTGACAATTTTCTTCTAGCTGCCAATGGTAATGGTATATTTTGGAGAACTAAAGTTATTTTGCAGAAATGAAATAGAAAACAGATAAATGGACGGATGGATGGATCAATAGAGAACATAAAATGATACATTGCCCTGTGTACATAAAGATAATAGATCCATTCCACCTTATGATATATGTACATAAAGATACATGATACATTCCACCTTACAGCATTTGTACATAAAGGTACCTGACACACTCCCATCTTATGGCATGTGTACATAATGGTACATGGCTCATTCCACCTTATGGCATATGTACATAAAGGTACATGATACATTCCACCTTACAGCATTTGTACATAAAGATACATGATCCATTCCACCTTGTGGCACATGTACATAAAGGTACATGATACATTCCAAGTTATAGTAGGTGTACATGAAGCTAAACAATATATTCCACCTTATGGTATTTGTACATAAAGATACGGGATACTCTCCACCTTATGGCATGTGTACATAAAGGTACATGATACATTCCACTTTACGGCATGTGTACATAAAAGTACATGGTACATTCCACCTTATGGCATATATATATATATATATATATATATATATATATATATATATATATATATATATATATATATAAAGGTGGGAAATCCAGATAAGTGTATAATAAAATCACTATTTACCCTGTTGAAAAATAATTCATGCTGTATGTGATTTGCTTATAAAATACACCAGTATCAGAAATATACTGCAGCTTTCATAACACATAAATGTCATATGAAGACAATGCCAAGTGGTCACTGTACCTCTTAAAATATATGTAACCATATCATGACCAACTTGAATATTTAGGCAGTCAATTCAAATTTTAGGTTGCCAAGCTTGGTTTCCATGGCAACTGACAGCTTAAATTAACTGAATAGGAATTATTGGTGGAAGATGATGAAAGTGATATTTTTTGTTATGGCAAACTAAATAGTAACTATAAAATAAAAAACACACTGTTGATTTGATAATACTAAGATCTGCTTCAGCCTCAGGCCTGCCAAAGAAATTCATTATCCTTACAGACTACCTGTCATCAAATTAACATAAAGGATCTTTATCTTCAGTTTCTTCTGAAAAAAGTTTACATTAATAAAGTGTTAGCCATATCTGCATTTATGGTAGTTTGACTAATGGTAACCTGACTGATAACTGCAATGTTTCCATGTCTGCATATTTCCTGTTCCATGCCATCAGCTGAGGTTAAATGCACAGGTCATGTATTAGACTGGTTACTGGTCTTATATATTTAAATAACTAAGATCACTTTATAGACTGTGAGCCAGACTTCTCATATATAAAGATGACCACATAATGTAGGAAATGTCAGTCTCATAATTTGCTGTGAATTAAAGCACATGCACTGTTTTAGTGCAAATAACAGCTAAGCTTAAATGCATAGGTCATGTATTAAATTTTGAATATTAATGCAACTCAAATATTCAATTCTAATGCACTGGAAATTTTAAAATTTTAAACACTGCAACACAAATTATGAAAACACTGGGTTGAAAGGCAAAGTAATTGTTTGTAATCTTGACCATGCTAAATTTTAAAGAAAAATTAATACATACACATTGAGTTAAAGAAATAACTGAAACATCATAAGGAGGAATCTGACCAGACTGATCACCCATAAAACTTGACTCAGTATTTGGAAAAAAGAAATGTAACTCCACAATTAAAAATGTTGCTCAAAATCAACAAATACATTCTTTTGACTGGCATGAATAATTTTAAGTGAAATTTAGTGTAAAGATGATGATGGAGGGGCTAAATGCAAAAACAGCAGGGCTAAGTGTACAAACCTCATCTGTACCATGGCTTTCAGATTTTAGCAATACAAGATAAACAAGAAGATGAAATTAACTATATGCCCCGCCTCATCAAAATGTTGCCTAGGAGACAAGAATTTGAAAAAGAACTGAAAATTTTAGCTATGACACACAGGAACTTGTCAAAGATTTCAGATATAGGAAACCTGTATTTACAAAGCATACAGTGAACTGATAGTCATAATGACTGTTCTACAACTGAAAGTGGGAATGTTGGATGGATGGATGGATGGATGGATAAACAAACAAATGGATTAAAAACTTTAAAAATATTGAAACTGCAAATTGTGATAATCATAAAGCATCTAATATCATGTACCAAATTTCAACAAGATATCATAACAGTTTTGGAGTTTTGTCTTGGAAACTAAAGTGTGGACACTGGATAGATGGATGGACAAATAGACAAAAACATTACCAATATTAAAACCAGAGGGTTGTGAATAGCAAAAGTGACCCTGAATCACAAGTCTAATATGTGTACCAAGTTTCTTAGAGGCATATCTTGAAGATTTAGGACTTATGGAAAAGAAATTGTACATAGTGGACGGCTGGAAGAACAATCAGATGAAAATATCTAAAATAACAAAACTGTAGAATTGTGAATGCCAAAGTCACATGTACTTGAACTATTTTAATATTGTTATGGTGTTATATTTTTTGTAACTCTTGGTTCATGACTATATTATGTGCAGTTTTTATTCATGACTATACATTATAATGATCATCTATAGTCAAGATGTTAGATACAGGATTTTGAATAAAATGAGTCAATGGAAGAATTTTTAAAGTAACACAAGATAGTGCTTCATGCACAGACATCGATGATGCAGTGTCACCCAGAATATTTGAATAAAATTAAATCATTTCATGAATTTGTGAAGGCCAAAAGAAGATGATTTCACTGACTATATGAGCATTTAACATGGATGAAATTCCAGTGTACTTTGATCTTATTCAAAAATCTGACTTTAATCCTTGCAGTTGCTGCTGCAGGAGATTTGTTGCCTCCAATGATAATTTTTCATGGCATGAGAAGGCTAAAAAATATTCGTGACCGAATGGATGGATCATATGTCAGCAGGTGAATACTGATGAGATGATGCAGCAGTGGATTAAAGAGTTTTATCTCAATTACACAGTTTTATTATTTTAAAATAAAATTTCCGTTGGAGTGCATTTTTGAATATGTAATTTTTGAATGATTTAAATTTTGTCCCACAACTTATGACTTGAAATTATGATGTGTTCCAGAATATATAGTGCACAAAAAAATTACTTTCCAAATTAATTTGAGGTGTCCCAACAAATACTGTGTTCTGACATATAAGCTATATACAGTAGCTAATTTTTGTAATCGGATATAAAATTCTATTTTAAGATATTACAAATGTAGATTGCATAGGATATAAAAATAGATGTCAGGTTTCTAATAATAAAACCTGTTGACAACTTTGGGGTAATTTCTGATACATATGTGCACCAAAAGCCAGGCTGGAACAAGTCCAATATGTGCACTAATTTCATTGAGATATCATAATAGTTTTTGGAGTTATACTCAGACAGGAGAAATTTACTGGGACCAAATCAAGGACAAAATTATGCCAAGAATTTCATCAACAGCTTAACAAATCATTTGCAAATATTTTAACTATAAATGAATTACAGTACTACTAACCTGTCGAAAATGTCTGGTGTGGAAGTAGACATTGGCGGCATTGAAATATGCCAGGGCGTAAGTCGGGTCAATCTGCAATGCTGCCTGGTAATCCCTCATGGCATTCACACAGTCATCCATAAACTGTAAGGAATATTTATCATAAAGTTGCTGTTACAGTACTTTATAAATAAATTTAATATAACACTTGTTACATGTCACATCTAGACATCACACAAAATATTATCATCATCATCTTTTTGATTAAGTGCCTCTCTTGTAAGAGAGTGTACCTGCACTACAGAAAAAGTTGCAACATGTGTGATAGTAATCGCAATTCATTTCATACCATATGCAGATTTTGTACATGTCAATTTAAAAGTGGATGTAAAAAACTGGCATAGCATGTATATCTAGCATGCATTGTCCTGATGCTATGTGTTGTTACTATGTTGATGGATGTTGTATATTCCAGGATGACTTATGGTGTTTGCCATATGTACAAAGAATAAAATGTTCCCCCATGCTGCTCCACTTCATGAAGTCAATCTCCATCAACTATGAGTTCAAATATTTAGTTTTTCTGGACTTTGTTCACTTTACCAATAGCTTATCCTTCCCTAAATCATGTCTACATTTCAACATTTGCCTTACAAAATGAATCACATTGCCACACTATTTCAGCTCCTAAAATAATATATGGAGTAAAATCCAACTTCAAAATATTTTAAAGCTGACCACGAACTAGTGAATAATCTTAAAAAAGACCACTTAAAAATTACTTTACAAGACAATGGAGAGTAATAAAGTTTGTTTGCTCAATACACATCTCTTTGACTTACCTAACAGGAAATGAATTGGGCTGTTCCACTTTTTATGCTTTACCTATGCCAATTAGCCAAATGGGCTCTCCCACAAAAGATTCATAACACAACATCACCCTGGCTATTGTCAGTCAATTAAGTAATCTGGTTGTTTATATCAGTCCAACTTACCTTAAATCACATCTAAGACAATCAACTGAATAAATTGCCATGAGGTGATAGTTTTCCACAAGTATTAAGCATGACTATTTACTGTTTATACAAGTTACAGGACTGTATCATGGCATCAATAATGGTCTCTCTCTCTTTTGCTTTTTTTAGTAAGATTACTGAAAATCATGTTTTCTGAAACATAACCATGTCAGGGCCTTTGAGAGCAAAGCATCATGCTTTTTCTTGTGACACATATTATTCTGGCAAGTACAAAATGACAGATTTTAAGATACCTTAATAAATCTCCTGTGTCTGTTACCTTGACTCCAATGAAAAGGGTGGACTAAGGTGTCATAAAATGAATTGTCTTTGCTTTGAGACTTCCCAAGTTTGATGAGAACCCATGAGAAGGAAATATAAGTAAATCCTACAATTAAATCAAAACCTTTCAAAGTGTAAACAAGAGTATGCAAACGGTACATGATACACCCATCCTGTGACCATTTCCCTACTAATGACCTTGACCTATTGTATGGTAATGTATGGACCTTAACAAAGTTTCAGCAAAATATCAATTGAAGCTAAAAAAAGTGACAGACTAGATAAGCAAACAGATTCCTGATTAACGTTATCCCTATTTGTGACCCTAACATTGAGGCAGGGGGTATGACTGTGGATACAAGAAGCACCATTAAGTGAAGATAGATAACAAGATAAATTTTCATTAAAATATCTTCATTGGTTCAAAAGTTACACTCAAGCCAAGGATACAAGTCAAAGAATGACATTTTCCCTTGCTAAGACCTTAAGGCAGGGGCATGGCTATGGTATGTGGCATATCACCAACTCACGATATATGCCTGAACAAAGTTTCATTAAAATATCTTCAGTGGCTCAAAAGGTAAATGCTGGACAATGATGCCAGTCACAGAATTACAGTTTCTCTTTCTGTGACAATGATTTTGAGGCAGTGGCCACATTTTCACTGCACAATTATGCACCTTATGATGTGCATTAGGCTGTTTAGTACAGTAAAACCTGTTATGAGAGACTGCCCCTTCTGCCAACAAAAAGTGGTCTCTCAAGACAGGTGGTCTTTCATAGCAGGTTTGTACAAAAATACCAGTTTCCAAGGTCCAGTTTCAGAAGAATTTCAAGAAAAATAACCACAATCACTGTACATATATTCTATTCTTTATTAATAGTTGTTGCTAAAATATTGTATGCATTCATCTAAAAACAAAATTATATTGTAATAAAGATATACTTCTATCATTAAACATGAAATCACATTTACATTTGAAGATCACATATTTTAGCATATGAAATCATTTCTGAATTACTCGTTTTCCTTTATAACAACCTAAATTTGTTTTACCGACGTTTAAACCACTTTTTTGCGAGTGGTCTGCACTTTTTCACTTCTTTCAATTACAATAATTATTTTCTCCAGCCTTAAAATTTGTCTCTTTTTAGTTGGAGGTTCGTCCATTGTTATTAAAATTCTAGGTGTTAAAATTATTAGTGCTCAGTTGTAACATCGAACGTAAAGACGGTGGCTGTGGGAAAATATGAAAAATCTATACATGTGCATTGCATATCTAACAATTAATGAAATAAAAAGGAACAATTATCTCATCCAGAAACAGGACCATTTACTCAGTGACAAAAGTCAACGGCTTCATTCAAAGATAACATACAGGGATTAACTCTATAAGCAAAGTGTGTAACCCGGTCGCACCAACTTGAATAGACGACAGCTTTGTGATTGGGATGTCATCACTTAACATGGGGTGGGGGGACAAACATCACAAGTCTTGAGCACTATCAATCAAATCCCACAAATGATTCTCTCTTGCTGGTTTAATAGACAATGACCTTATTCACCCCCCGCAATACCGATTAACTCGAGACAAACAAAATATGCGACCACTACGTCAACTTTGATACTTCAACGGCATTTCATAACATGTACATTAGCCTGGTTTACAGACTGTAGCATCTATCACCGGTAGCAACAATCCTTTTTTAAATATTCTTTTGATATTTTTTTTTATCAGAACAATCGATACTAATCAAGCAGTCATTGTAATAATTGATTTCATAAAGGTCACTGGTGTCTGTCAGTTCTCGTGATACAGTCGTCATACGGATGCCAGGTCCTACAAAGGCCGGGAAGCAGGTTAATTATGGGATTAATTAGTCTGGTTCCCTGATTTGTATGCTTTCTAATTTCCTCACCCCTATATGAATAACAGAGAACAACACAAGGAGCACACGAAGCAGGGAACCAGACTAGAAAATAATCTCCATATATTTTAGTCTGGTTTACGACAGAAACTATAAAACACTACAAGCCTAGCAACAAAAAAAAATCAGAGATCGGTAGCCAGCCTATTTTTTAAATATTTTTTTTAATATTTGGAACGGTATGAGCGGTCGTTCTTACAGGGATTAAACAAAGGTTGGTGGAGTTTATCCTCGTTTTTTGCGATGCGGTTGTTCATAGCAGTGTCGAAATGCACATTTTGCCAAGATATCGTGGTCGCTGGTCGCGTTCAGCAGGTGGTCACTCATAGCAGAGCGTTTATATAATAAAATTGATCCGTGCATAACGATTGTGGTCGTACATGACAGGTGGTCGTTCATAGCAGAGGTCGCTCAAGACAGTTTTTACTGTAGTAATAACATTTCCTTAACATTACACTTGCTGTTGACTTTAATTTCCAAATTACAAGGTTCGTGCTGATGGTACAAGGACTGGTTTGAAATTTATCAGGTATGAAGGGATTAAATAATCCTCAGGTTGACTGTTATTGTGCATGATATATATACTTTCAAAGACAGAGATGTGGCATGATTTATAATGGATCTGTGACAGTGTGTGGTCATTCTATGGTGAAATTTCCTGAAAATCTTCCCCAGACATTACAAAGTTAAACCCCAGACAAGCAAATGTTAACAGACAGACAATATCATTGCATAATATGCCTCACTTTCAAGATGAGTGTATAAAAAAGTATTAATAATGCAGGCATCAATACATTTAGATAGAGACCCTAAGTCTTGCTGTTTTATAAACATGGGCTCAGAAAACCATTAATATTTGTCCAGCATTACCTGATTAATGACTCCCCTGTTGGTGAGGAGTTCAGCAGTAGCTGAAACTTTGATAGCTGCATTAATGTCCAGGAATGCAGCAAATGTGTCACTCATCTGGAGATTGATGACGGCTCTACCTTCTAGGGCTGGTTTGAAGTCTGCAAGAAACATAAAGACAAAACATAATAATCTCTAAGAGATACAAATCTTTTTCACCACAGGCATTAAAATGACATATCTGCATGTTCAAGGATTTGTGATTGGCTTGCATATCCAGGTTGACATTCTCAGTGTTGGTTGGTTGACTGCATCATCTGTAAGGCAGCCAGTCACTTTGATGAGTTAATATTAAACCAGGCAAATGTTATTCAACTTTCAAGGAGTACAAGCTCAAGATTTAAACAGTTACAGTACACACTCATTATATTGCTGTCCATGGAAGCCACAGAGTTAACTAACTTGCTGTATGCTGCCTTACAATGAGGTAGATGATACAGTATTCCCTCATTACAATGCTATCCATGAGAGTCATAGATTATGCCACCTTATAGTAAGACCACCTGATATTGAAGTACATGATATAGTTCTCCCTCATTATAGCCATACAGTATACCAACTTATGGTAAGACCACCATATCATTTTGTGTATGATACAGTACATCCTAAGTTTACTGCTGTCCATGAAAGCCATAGAGTATATCAACTTATTAACAGACTGCCTTAGAATGAAGTATATGATACAGTACTCCCTCATAATTACACTGTCAGAGTGCCTTATAATGAAGTACATGATATATAAAATTTCACTACTATATATTGAGGGAGCTGGGGTAGCTCAGTTGGTAGACAGTTAGACTTGGAATCCATGGGTTGCAGATTTAATACCTACCCAGGCAAGCCTGGGTTTGCTTCCTCAGTTTATCCTTAAGAAAGGCACTTAGCTCCCATTTTCTCTACATGATAGAGCCAAAAATGTGTTAAAAGTGCTTTAAACAAAAAAAAAAAATCTACATAATGAAAACAATGACAACACCTGCCTTATAACAGGAATCATGTTATATTGAAAGACCTTATAGTGAGGGCATGCTCTATTTGTCAATTCTATAAAACTTTTAGCTGTGCTGTTGACTGATGATAAATCCTGTGGAAAACATTTTTAACCAATTATCCCAAACTCTTGTACCAAGATCTATTACTATTACCGCTAACATTATGACAATGACTGCAGCATTTTCCCCCTAAATAAATCTGTTCAAGCAAAAATTTACTGTGCAGAATGTACAGAAAGATGAAGTAAATGCAAATGACACTAATAAGAGATATAAGGACATTTAATGACTGAATACTAAAGGGTTTTTTGTTAAAAATCACTCTTCAAGATATTCATTACAAATAATATGACAATGACACTACAAAATAATGTTCTGAGGCTATCTTAATTTTGCAGACCATGAGTGAAGAATGAATGGACTCTTAAAGGTTTGATCTAAATTCAGCATGTAATAAAGTTTGATCTAAATTCAGTATGATTCAAGGTTTGATCTAAACTCAGTATGATTCAAGGTTTGATCTAAATTCAGTATGATTCAAGGTCTGATCTAAATTCACTATGATTCAAGGTTTGATCTAAACTCAGTATGATTCAAGGTTTGATCTAAATTCAGTATGATTCAAGGTCTGATCTAAATTCAGTATGATTCAAGGATTGAACTAAACTCAGTATGATTCAAGGTTTGAACTAAACTCAGTATGATTCAAGGTTCGATCTAAACTCAGTATGATTCAAGGTTTGATCTAAATGCAGTATGATTCAAGGTTCGATCTAAACTCAGTATGATTCTTGTTTATCATCCTGAATATCCACTCATAGTCAACATTGCTGTAGGGGACTGTATACAAAGTCAACATTGCTGTGGGGTACTGTATACCAAGTCAACATTGCTGTGGGGTACTGTACACAAAATCAACATTGCCATGGGTACTGTATACAAAGTCAACATTGCTATTTAGTACTGTATACAGAGTCAACATTGCTATTTGGTTCTGTATACAAGGTCAACATTGCTGTGGAATCTGTATACAAAGTCAACATTGCTGTGGGGTACTGTACACAAAGTCAACATTGCCATGGGTACTGTATACAAAGTCAACATTGCTATTTGGTTCTGTATACAAAGTCAACATTGCTGTTGAGAACTGTACACAAAGTCAACATTATTGTGGGGAACTGTACACAAAGTCAACATTGCCATGGGTACTGTACACAAAGTCAACATTGCTATTTGGTTCTGTATACAAAGTCAACATTGCTGTGGGGTACTGTATACAAAGTCAACATTGCTATTTGGTTCTGTATACAAAGTCAACATTGCTGTGGGAGACTATATACAAAGTCAACATTGCTGTGGGTGAATGTATGCAAAGTCAACATTGCTGTGGGGGACTGTATACAAAGTCAACATTGCTGTGGGGGACTGTATACAAAGTCAACATTGCTGTGGGGGACTGTATACAAAGTCAACATTGCTATTTGGTTCTGTATACAAAGTCAACATTACCATGGGTACTGTATACAAAGTCAACATTGCTATTTGGTTCTGTATACAAATTCAACATTGCTGTGGGAGACTGTATACAAAGTCAACATTGCTGTGGGGGAATGTATACAAATTCAACATTGCTGTGGGAGACTGTATACAAAGTCAACATTGCTGTTGGGTACTGTATACAAATTCAACATTGCTGTGGGAGACTTTATACAAAGTCAACATTGCTGTGGGGGAATGTATACAAAGTCAACATTGCTGTTGGGTACTGTATACAAAGTCAACATTGCTGTGGGGGACTGTATACAAAGTCAACATTGCTGTTGGGTACTGTATACAAAGTCAACGTTGCTGTTGGGTACTGTATACAAAGTCAACATTGATTTGGGGTACTGTATACAAGGTCAACATTGCTGTGGAGGACTGTATACCAAGTGGCTTGTCCAATCAGAATTTGCATCTCAAGCAAAGATTCAACCACTAATCTAAAAAAAAGATAGGAACTACGCTGGGATGGTCACGGAATCCACAGTACTGCTGTGCCCACCATGGTTCCATAATGACATCCAAAGAAGGCAGAATGACCATGCAGAATACAGAATGGTTGGTATCCATGGCAATGTTTTTTATTTTCCATAAGCACCAATCATATTTTAAGGAGAAGATAAAAGACAAAAAAAGAAAAAGAAAAAATGTAGTGAGGAAGATAACTCAATGACACATACCATGTATACATGCATACAAAGCAGGTCCAACTGCAAACAACACAAATCCTGATCTGCAGGTGCATTGTGCAATGGCGGATTGGCATCAGTGTTGTTTGTTCAACTGATAAGTCATAAGAAACAGAACAGACCAAGATCTGCTGGTGCATTCTGTGATGGCAGACATGGGTTTATGCAGTTTGGAGTTTGATCCAATATATAAGCAAGTATATACGGTAAATAAAAAAATAAGAAATTGTATTGAACTAAAACATTTTCCTGAGGAATCTGTTTTTCTATAGTGCTGTCTTGTGAGGCTTAGTGTCTTGCCTAAGGCAAGGAAATTATACTCCACCAGACATCACTGTAGGAGGATAGTTCCCAGAGGAAATGGCAATCATAGATTTAGTGTAACAAATGTATACTTTCTCTTTTTATATAAAATATTGGTAAATATATAGATTTAAATAATTTGCTTTTAGAGGATATAATAGTTGTCATGCTATACTCACTTGGTTTGAGACTGATAGCAATAGTGAAATGTTTCCAGGCCTGCATGAATTTGCCAGAAACCTGCAGCGTGTATGCCAAATTAACCCTTGCTGGCAGACACAATGGGTCCAGTTTCAATGCCCTCTCATAGTCACGTCTGCAAAAATAAAATTTAAATGAACAGTAAACTATTTTACAACAAAGAACACTACTTACACCAGGGACATTAGATTACTGACATTAAAATAAACAAAATTGTATAGTATATTACTCCTGTTTATTGACTTTGTAACTTCATGGCCTTTATCATAGCAGTTCCTTTGTTCATTATTCATCTGTTAACAGCGTCCTAACAAACTGACTACAAACAACATGTGTACCTGTGAACAGTTTCAACATGCTAAAATCTGTCAACTCTTTTCCCTGGCAACAAATTTTACATAAAAATTTCTTATGCTAACAAAATCTTCCAGAAGAAAATTCCACATGTTTATAAAAGTACTGCATATACACTCACTTATATGTAGGATCCAAACACACTCAGAACTGCCATTACATAATGCACCAGCAGATCTGGGTTGATGCAGTTTGTTAGGACCAATCAACAGAATAAAAACAAAGACCCTGATATTCCATCATATAATGCACTGGCAGATCAGAGTCTATGCTGTTTACAGTTGTATTTTACATATATGTGAGGATATATGGTAAAAAAAAATCTATTAGAAGTTGCTAGAGTAATAACTGGATGCTTTGTAATGGATACTTTACATTTATGTGTGTGTGTGTGTTTTTGGATTTTTAATGTAGCTTTAACAATTTTCCAGTCATATTGCTATAATGTCCGCAATGTGACAGTTTATAGTGATGTCTGGCACTGGGGCATCATGCCACAGACATGTAGCATGATGTACCACCCAGTCACATTATCTTGACACCATGCTGACCAGTCCTAACACTAACCTCTTAATGCTGAGTGCCAAGCGAGGCAGCTGCTAGTACCATTTATATAGGTCTTTGGTATGACTCGGCCAGGGTTCAAACCCGCCACCTCCCACATCTGAGGCGGACGTTCTAACCACTTAGGCCACCGGAGCAATATATATCTTTAAATAACACAGTACCCATGCAAATAGTAGTCTAAACTTATACAGTTAAATTATTATTATTATTACAATAACCAACAAAACAATTTCTTCAAGTACCATGCAATTTAATACACTGGAAGGATTTCTGCAATTATCAAACAACATAATAAAAACATTCATATGTAACTGTAACAAGACGGGATAACTGAGGCTGTACAATGACAAAATAAAAATAAACCATATTCTCACCATTAACAATGCAAAAGTGGATTATCTTATCAAGTAATTGAAACACTGCATATAAATTGTTTACAATAACAGTAACTTTTTCTCTGTTAAAAACATGAATCAGATTGTTCCATATGGATCTGAGCATAATTAAGTCAGACCTTGCATACATAAGTCCATCCTTGCTGCCAAAGTCCATATGAACATTTCCTCTTGCAATGATTCCATCCAGGAAGAACTGGTTGCTATGGATACATTTAGTAAATACTTCAACAGCATCTTTCAACTGGTTCAGCCTGTGAGAAAACAAAACAATCTTGAAAAAATATATTGGAAATCTCAGTTAATCTCGAGACTGCCTATCACATACTAGCTAAACTAAATGCCAACAAAATAAAAACCAGCATTTTAAACTCAACAGCTTCAATTATAGAGATTGACAGCCATTAAAAAACTGAGAAAGAGAATACAGTCCAGTCTGGACCTTTTGTTTATTTATCACTTATTTGAACCTGTAATGTGACTTTCATTGCATAGAGTTAAAATTAAATTAAATTAAAATCCATCAAAGCTGAGTCTGTTAAACCCAACATAATTATGCCACACTGTGCTGGAAACACATTTCAAGTCAATTTGTGAGATGTGACTGTCAAAAAAACAAAAACTAGGAAATGCATGATGTCTATTTTAAACAGTTTTTGTCAATCTCTTCAGCACATTTTGAAGAAATGATCAATTCTGAAAATGCAGATTATATTTTGCTTTGGAATCATGTGCAAAATAATAATCTTTTAGACTGAACATGCTAAAAATTTATAAATTACACTGAATAACATTATAGCCATTTGTCAGACAAACTGCCTATAGTGCCTATGTATACATAATTACAATGTACCATATAAACATGAATAATTCAGATCCAAGTGTACAGACCCAGTTCCAACTGTACAGACCCAATCTACTGTTGCATAATGTGCTGCCAGATCTTGGTCTATGCAATTTGTTTTGGCTGATCTGTACAACAAACTCTGACCTGCCATTGCATCAAGTGATATCAGACTGGATCTATGTAATGTTGTTTGAATCTGACTTTAACATGAGTCTATTTGGTAGGTCAACCAATCCAGGAGTGATTATATACTAAGCTGAGTCATGTAAAACAATGTATGACCTTTATGACCCTTGTTGTATAGTATGCTGCCATTGATGTACAACAATTTACTTAGCAATGAGGTGATTATCAGTCAATTTTTTATTTGCAATAAAAGATAGTTACATCTGATAAAAATACAAATTGCACTGCAGATTAAATCTGTCCACATGTTGTAGAAAAATAATGAATGGAATTCAGTTTACAAAGGTAATAGTACCATGCATTTTGCTAAAGATGTATTCATTGATTTGCTATTAATACTACCAGCCATCTTGCTGAGGAAGTAGTCACTGATTTGCTAATTAATGTAAAATATCTTATTAATTTTTAGCAAAAATCAGTAAAGTTAGCATATATACAAAATGCTAACAAGCCATCTTTGTCTTTTAAATATATATATTTCTTCATTCATTTCATATGAATAATAATTTTGCAAAATCTCTGTCCCTTCTAAATTTGTATGACTTTATTTTCATTGAAACTTCTATATTTTCTATGTACTGTAAAACAGATTTAAGTACACACAGTGAAATCATTTCTAACACTTCTTGAATATTCAGCATATTTCTCACAGCAAATAAAAATCAATCCAGGAAAAGACCATAAGCTTACTTGTGGTAGCAAAGCCCTAATGTGTGGAGAATATTGTGGTTGTGTGGATCTATGACTGCTGCCAGCTTAAAGTCATACAGGGCATTGATATAGTCCTTCCTCTCAAAGTACAGTAGTCCTCGATTGATCAGTACCTAAAGAAGAAATGTGTACCATCGCAAATATATAACATTTATTCAAAATGAAATAAGAGAAAAAAACTTTAAGCTTGATTTATCAAATATGAGGAACAAAATCCTCTACCAAAGAAATGTATTCACACCATCTTGATTCAGTCAAGGATTGTTCATCAGTGTTATACATGCACTGAAAGGTGTTTTTGTTTTCAGTTTAAAAGTATATTATATCTCAAACTGGTATATATACTTCAACTAGGATGACTGCTTGCCTGTTCTTTGCTGAAAAATGAAGGAGATCCCAAAATCTCTTTTCCTAAAAATATTGATTTTTGGTACATTTCTTATGACATTACCAGTAGCTTTTAAATATATGTGCTATTTACTTTATATAATTATTAATCATTAATTCTATATATTATTTTATATAATTATTCTTTTTATGCCAAATGATGGTGTGTGTAAAAACTTGGATGAAGAACATGGCACTATAAAAGTGCAAAAAGATTGATGGCTGATGCTTTAAGTTTACAATAAAACTGTGTTATAAATTCTGGAAGTTATAACATGACTTTGTATG
Source organism: Megalonaias nervosa (assembly GCA_016617855.1). Lineage (NCBI taxonomy): Eukaryota > Metazoa > Mollusca > Bivalvia > Unionida > Unionidae > Megalonaias > Megalonaias nervosa. Next base: position 70,140 of record JAECUM010004444.1, on the reverse strand, counting down.
GCATATTTAATTTTGATTACCTTGATTTTGAGCTGTTCTCCAAGGAGTAGGACAATACCATAGTCTGTTAGAGCCTGGAAAACAAATGTAAAGGGAGTTAATATAAATTGTATAAAATGTACAGAAGGGAAGTAATGTAAATGTAAATGTACAAAACGTACAGAAGGAAAGTAATGTAAATGTAAATGTACAAAACGTACAGAAGGGAAGGAATGTAAATGCAAATGTACAAAACATACAGAAGGGAAGTAATGTAAATGTAAATGTACAAAATGTACAGAAGGGAAGTAATGTAAATGTAAATGTACAAAACGTACAGAAGGGAAGTAGGTTTTTCATAATAAACAGAATTATCGAAAAAACATATTTTCATTTTAGTCCGCTTCAAATTTCTCAGAATATATTATTTTTCTGCTTAACATACTGACATGCAACGTAAAATGGTTTGCTATACAACAATGAAAAATGTCTGTCATGAAATCTGGTCAACTTCATGAATCCACATTTATTTTTGATTCACTAAATAGATTCTTGTCCAAGAACTGCACTGTTACGCAGTACTTGATATTGTAATAAAATACAAGTTACGAGTTTTGGTCACTGTACCATCTACATCATGATTTGACAATAACAAAATTTTATGTGACTGATTACTAAGTACAGTGGAATATAATTATAATAAATTTTAAGTTGCTAGCAAAACTTGTTTGTTATTTTAAAAAGAAAAATTAAAATTGAGAAAAATACACATGCATTATAATAAGTCAGAAATACAGTTTCTAATGTAGTTATCAGGAAAAAAAAATATTTCATTGTCATCTGAAAAAAGATCTCATGCATGAAAACTAATACCAAGTATGTTCAATTGACTAGCCAGCCATATAATATTACATATGAACCAGTAGCCATATAATATTACATATGAACCAGTAGCCATATAATATTAGATATGAACCAGTAGCCATATAATATTACATATGAACCAGGCTGTGAAAAAATGTCCCTTTGGATAATATATGCCATAATACAACAGCAACATTAAATAAAACAATGTCCGATGTCATAATGTAACTTCATTATGTATTAAAATTTTCATGATATTTGCATTAAAGAAACTGCAATGTATTCTGGCAAGGTGGTTGCATCAAAATACACAAAATTTAGAATGTTCATTTTATGCCCAATGGAACATTTTTAAGTGTCTCATGTCCATTTTATGCCCAATGGGACATTGTCTAGTGTCTCATGTCCACTTTATGCCCACATGGTCATTTTCTAGTGTTTCATGTCCATTTTATGCCCAATGGGTCATTTTCTAGTGTCTCATGTCCATTTTATGCCCAATGGGTCATTTTCTAGTGTCTCATGTCCATTTTATGCCCAATGGGTCATTTTCTAGTGTCTCATGTCCATTTTATGCCCAATGGATCATTTTCTAGTGTCTCATGTCCATTTTATGCCCAATGGGTCATTTTCTAGTGTCTCATGTCCATTTTATGCCCAATGGGTCATTTTCTAGTGTCTCATGTCCATTTTATGCCCAATGGGTCATTTTCTTGTGTCTCATTCCATTTTATGCCCAATGGGACATTTTCTAGTGTCTCATGTCCATTTTATTCCCAAATGGTCATTTTCTAGTGTCTCATGTCCATTTTATTCCCAATGGGTCATTTTCTAGTGTCTCATGTCCATTTTATGCCCACATGGTCATTTTCTAGTGTCTCATGTCCATTTTATGCCCAATGGGTCATTTTCTAGTGTCTCATGTCCATTTTATGCCCAATGGGTCATTTTCTAGTGTCTCATGTCCATTTTATGCCCAATGGGTCATTTTCTAGTGTCTCATGTCCATTTTATGCCCAATGGGACATTTTCTAGTGTCTCATGTCCATTTTATGCCCAATGGGTCATTTTCTAGTGTCTCATGTCCATTTTATGCCCAATGGTCATTTTCTAGTGTCT
>JAECUM010004444.1:0-68158 GCA_016617855.1 Megalonaias nervosa | reverse complement strand
TTTGACAATAACAAAATTTTATGTGACTGATTACTAAGTACAGTGGAATATAATTATAATAAATTTTAAGTTGCTAGCAAAACTTGTTTGTTATTTTAAAAAGAAAAATTAAAATTGAGAAAAATACACATGCATTATAGTAAGTCAGAAATACAGTTTCTAATGTAGTTATCAGGAAAAAAAAATATTTCATTGTCATCTGAAAAAAGATCTCATGCATGAAAACCAATACCAAGTATATTCAATTGACTAGCCATATAATATTACATATGAACCAGTAGCCATATAATATTACATATGAACCAGTAGCCATATAATATTACATATGAACCAGTAGCCATATAATATTAGATATGAACCAGTAGCCATATAATATTACATATGAACCAGGCTGTGAAAAAATGTCCCTTTGGATAATATATGCCATAATACAACAGCAACATTAAATAAAACAATGTCCGATGTCATAATGTAACTTCATTATGTATTAAAATTTTCATGATATTTGCATTAAAGAAACTGCAATGTATTCTGGCAAGGTGGTTGCATCAAAATACACAAAATTTAGAATGTTCATTTTATGCCCAATGGAACATTTTTAAGTGTCTCATGTCCATTTTATGCCCAATGGGACATTGTCTAGTGTCTCATGTCCACTTTATGCCCACATGGTCATTTTCTAGTGTTTCATGTCCATTTTATGCCCAATGGGTCATTTTCTAGTGTCTCATGTCCATTTTATGCCCAATGGGTCATTTTCTAGTGTCTCATGTCCATTTTATGCCCAATGGGACATTTTTTAGTGTCTCATGTCCATTTTATGCCCAATGGGTCATTTTCTAGTGTCTCATGTCCATTTTATGCCCAATGGTCATTTTCTAGTGTCTCATGTCCATTTTATGCCCAATGGTCATTTTCTAGTGTCTTGGCTCATATCCTGTATTAAATCAGACTCTGCACCTTGTCATACTGTTTGCTCTCCTGGTAGCAGACAGCTCGGTTGAAGTAGGCCAGTGGACATGTGCTATCAATACTGGTTGCTTTGGTCAAGTCCATTATGGCCAACTCATAGGCTTTGATGTGGTATTTCAGAGCACCTCTGGAATTGGTAAAACTCAATATTCAATAAAATACAGATACCAACTTTTTCCGGCTGATTAAGTCAAATATCCAGTGCATTATTTTGATACATTTTAGTAATTCATACATTTGTTTCTATGTTCCCCTTATGCAACATTATTAATTTATTTACATGAAAGCATGCATGTAACTTCATTTACCAATCCATAAACTCCTTTAAACATGTAATCATCTGCTGCGGTAACATGAATTATTTTATCCTTCTTCCATATGACCACAGTTCATGCATAACTTCAGCTCTCATTTTCTCTTGTATTTAAAACAAACTGCAATACATAAATAACTTTAGCCATGATTCTAAAATCTAAATTCAACCTCTGATACTTTTGCATAGGCAAGAAGTCCTAATATGCTAATTTTACTTTGGTCATATTATAAATTACTATTTATTTTAACTTCATGTGTATACGATTTATGGCTTCATTTTATCCATCTCACCTGTACAGGTATGCCCTAACACTCTGGGGCTGCAACTTGATAGCTTCATTACAGTTCAGAATGGCCTTTGTATACAAGTTCTTCATGCCATAGTAACAAGCTCGACTCAGGTATGCCTGAAAGTTAAACAAGTTTTGCATAATGTATCATAAAAAATGAAAAACTCAGAATCTAAACATCAAATGGCCAATATTCACTTTACACTTTTAACTGAGTTAAGTTTGATCCAAGTAAAAAATCATATCCTGTGAATTCCTCTTTTTATGGACACTTTTTGTAGTTTAGAACAATAATCACCTTTTCATTTCTAATAACTACACATGTCTTAATAAATGCACAAACCCCTCTTAGGTCAAAACTCTCACAGAAACATCCAGTATGAACACACATCGTGATACCAATGTTATTCAATTTGGGAGGGATGAGGCTGCTGATCCTGGCATGCCATAGGGAAGGGAAGAGGTGGCTGATCCTGGCATGCTATGTGGGAAGGAGGAGACAGCTGATCCTGGCATGCAACAAGGGAGGTAAGAGGCTGCTAATTCTGGCATGCCACGTGAGAGGAAGAGGCTGCTGATCCTGGCATGCCACGTGAGAGGAAAAGGCTGCTGATCCTGGGATGCCATGTGGGAGGGAAGAGGCTGCTAAAACTCAACCAAATCATTTTTTCTTCCAACTTACTACGATAGCTGGTGGCTCCTGACACTTTCATTCTGAGTGCTAAATCCATCTCACAAATGGATGTTACATTATGTTTAATACAGCAGTTATGTGCATCTAAAATGAAGAGCTCTCAAAGGGAGCTAACTTTTGTAGCAGGTATATATACACATGATAAAAAGACACTGACAGTGTGCACTTACGATGAGCTGTAACCCCACACAAGTTATCCAAATAACTTTCTAAGCACACAGTGTGGCTATTATGTCGAATGTGGTACACTGATTTGTGATGAGCATCTAAAAGAAATGGCATTTACAATATATACTAGTACACACATATAAGTCGGGTCCAGTTGCAAACAACACAGACCCTGATCTGCCACTGCATAATGTCATGGATGTTGAAATCAGTATGGAGCATTATCTGATGTAATAGTTTAATCTGTGAGCAATGTTCACTAACTGTAAACTGACCATGCATTTGGCTACATGTATCTACTGCCTACCCTTTAAAAACTCTTAACCTTTTCATTGTCATATATGACTGTGATTGAAAATGTAGACAGAAATTTTTAAAAAGCAATAATGGCAGAGGTATGTGATTCAAACAGACTTATGGTTGCATTAGAAAACCATGGATTGTGCATTCATATGGAATGCTGCATCAGACATGTACATTAAGACCACATGCCATATTTTGAGAACTTTTCCAACACAAAATTCCAACTTTAACTCATAAAGTCCCAAATCTGAAGCTCTACAACACTACATAAACCTGGTTTAACTGAAGTTTTTGTATTTTCTTAACAAATTTTTCTTCTTTCATATCAGGATAAACTGACACAGATGTACCAAGCATATATAGTACCTGATCTAAGGGTTTCAGCTTAGTCTGAGATTTAAAAAAACAAAAACAAACCTATTTAGAACAGAAGGCCAAGCTTACCTGGAAAATTTTGGGATTGATGGCCAGAGCTCTGTTAAAGTCCTGGATTCCCTTGGACAGTTTCATCTTCATTCTGGAGATTCCTCTCTGGTACAGTGCCTGCAATATATATTTTATTTTCCTGTTTTAAAACATAAACAATATGACATTCCATAGAAACAAATTAGGAAGACTGATATTGTGATAAAAATTCCAGATTTAATGATAAAAATTCCAGATTTAATTATAGTTAAATTTGGTGTGGTAAAAAAAAAAATTACATTTCAATGAGTAGTAAAATCAGGTGTTAAGTCATCATGTTTTTTTCTGCCACAGGATGAAATATGTTAATGATTAATGCATAGACAGAAAACACTCTTTTGATTATGTAACAGTATTGCTCAAAATATTAAACTCATCCTCCAAAACCACCCCTTCTGTAGGTCCAGCTCAACATGAATCATATTCAGGATTTTGTCATAAAAATAGCAGCAATTTAGGAGAACTGTAGGTTTGGGGTGAGCAGCATTAAAAGACATTTCTGACATATTACAAAATATTTTAGACCATATCTAACAGCAAAAGCCAAATGAATCAAGCAATAAGACATTGTTACAATGTTATAAAGGTAGCTGGGCCTGCAGGGGACATAACTTTGTAGAGAAATAAACTGTGGTCTGTCTGTCAAATATCTTCAGCACAAATAATTTCCATGCCTAACAATAATTCATTTTCCATTTATTGTTCAAGGTGATGAATGCTGTTTTAGGTGTCAGCATAGCTTCTTTTGGAGCATATTCTGAACAATCACAAGGCATGATGGGAAATTTTGAATTTTAACAAATGAAAATTCAAGGATATATTTTATCGTGTTAAAAGTATGACTGAAACAATATGAAAAATATTTCACCAATACCTTTCTATATTTCACTATTAAGTATGTAAAATAAATCTGTAACAAAGCATAAGATTTCCCAACTCAGCATGAGCACTTCCTGTTTGAATTCTGAAGATGGCTTTAAGTAATGCAATTTATTTTATAACTTTTTTTGTCTCAGTTTTATCCCAAATTCACCAACCTGAGCAAAGTTTTAACACAATAGCAGTCTAACTAATCTTTGTGCATAATTTCACAAGAAATTGTGAATTTTTCATGCATTAAATTTTTTCATTTTTTGTCATCAATATCTAAACTGGCAAAGAGCAGTCCCAGTAAACGTGGAATGGTTACTATTGGCTGATACAGCCAACCTTGACCTCATACAGGTGTTTACACAGTGAACCTTGACCTCATAAAAGTGTTTACACAGCCAACCTTGACCTCATACAGGTGTTTACACATAATACTATTTACGAACCTTGAACTGACCTTCACTGAGGATGTTCCACCCAAGTGCTGATCTAGTCATGCTGTACAATCAGTGAATTGTATCAGTGGCAAATAGAGTCTAAGCACAAAATTTTCATTTTCCAAGTATATCTTCATCTTTTTCTATCGATATGTATTGTATTTGTATACAATGATTGATATATGAACAATGTAAAATGTACATTTTACTGTATGTGTCTTTACTCTGAATTTGTTTTTGTCATGATACATTTAATCATTATATTCCATGTAGAAATAAACCTTCCTACAACTACTGGAGTGGGCATGCAACAAATGCACACCTACCCTTCCGATCATGGTACATAACCATGTACTTGCTATGAGCAATTTAGAAATCGGCTGCTGAAAGCAGTGAACAAGACCAATTTATTGAGGGTACAAACTACACAAAAAAACAGTAGCCAAGAAGAAAACTTTTTAAGTGATAGAAAAATCCAAAACATCTTGCCAAGCCACAGATGCCAAAAGCAATTACTATCAAAAAATGTAAGGTTTACTAAAACAAATGGATCTTGGTATAATTTGAAGAAAAAAAACCTATGTAATTATCAGAAGTGAAATCAGGGCTAAATTGTATTTTGTCTTGAAAATACAATGGTACTATGACTTAAAACATGCAATCATACCATGAGAAAGTGAAATTAAAAAAGTAACAGATAAAAATTGTTCTGAGAAGGCATATAGTCTCCAGGACCAAATAGTTATTTTCCTATGAAGACAATACAAAGGATGCAGGAAATATTCATTGAGTTATAAAGTGATACTGAGCAAAAAATTTAAAGAGAAAACCAGAAATTTACATAAGGGTCACTAATTTGATTTTGCCAATGTAGTTAATGGATGGTGAATGTAAATCCAGAATCTCAGACTTGAGGTTTAAATTTTATTGACACATCTGACAGTCTCAGTCTTTGTCTCAATGGTTGAACTTAAATGACACTCATATATTACTGAATTGTGTTACATGTAGGCTCATACAATAATAACAAGAGAAAAGAGTGAAGTCAACAAGCTTTGTATATTTTAACAAAATAATTTATTTCCCTAGAAAACAATTTAAAAATTGGAAATAGGACTTATGGTTTGTGAATATAATCCCAAATTTAATCCTAAGATTGAAAAACACAAGTCCTATCACTAAGTAGTTCTAATAGAATCCAGGTTCAAATCTCGACGACGTTCCAATATGGAAGTCGATGACATCAGATGTGGTCGTTGTCCAAATGGCAACAATTCCTCAATTGAATCACAGTTTATGTTTCTGAATAATTCCAGCATAAATTTCCACTGAATTTCTTTCTCCCAGAACTTTTATAAAAAAGTTCCACTCGTTTGGTTTTCTAGAGAATAAATTATTAAATTCCAAAAACAAATGAACTTCAAAAACAATCTGGTTTCAACAATAGAAACCTTTCAAGCCCTCAAGGTTTTAAAAATACAACTGACTGAAAAGCTCTCAGAAAGGGTATTAAATCCAACTAAAATATCATCCCGTTCTCGCGTGATAGGTCACGTGGTCTCTTAACACTTGAATAACGCAATAGAAAATATGAAATTTGTCGCGCAGCAAGAACAGTCCTATCTAAGATTCTCACTCTGAAATAAATTTAAAAATAAAACATTGTTTATTCAGACTACACGTAGACCAAACTGACCTTGGCACTAGCCAATCATTTTCGCATAGTGTTTATACTACCGTGCACCAGGGTGAACTAAAAATAATGCTAATGTAACATCTTTTACTTTTTAGATAAACAGAATTTTACTGAAAGAGAATATCGAATCCCATGAAAAAAATCATTACAATAAAATGTAATGAAACAAAAATAAAATAAAAAGGAATTTTAAAACTAACACACAAGCAATTTAATTACATATACGTAAGAATTGATTAACTGATTGTAAATTTAAATTTAAGCCTAGACTCAAGTTCTTGTGGTGAAATCCATGCCAGGAGGTGAAACCTCCATTACCACTGCCAGCACAGCTTACAAATGAGTACCACCTTAAGGTGTATTGAAACATCTAATTGAGTACTAACTTCATCTGTATTTTAACATCTACTATCTTCAACCGTACTTTAACATCAGAATGAGTATCACCTTCAGTACTATAACATCTGAGTACCACCTTCAGCTGTATTGTAATATATGAATGAGTACCAACTTCAGCTGTATTTTAATATATGAATGAGTACCAACTTCAGCTGTATTTTAATATATGAATGAGTACCAACTTCAGCTGTATTTTAATACATGAATTAGTACCAACTTCAGCTGTATTTTAATATATGAATGAGTACCAACTTCAGCTGTATTTTAATATATGAATGAGTACCAACTTCAGCTGTATTTTAATATATGAATGAGTACCAACTTCAGCTGTATTTTAATACATGAATGAGTACCAACTTCAGCTGTATTTTAACTCATTAACCCCTGGCACCTCATTTATGCGTCAGGAGGTAGTAGCCTACTTCCGAGCTCTGTAGCATCAAGGTCATGTATGATACACTCAAGTGTGTGGTATTATAGAAAGGTAGACAGATGTAGCTCTATAATGATACCAAATAATCTGGATGTTCTAGTTGCACTACAAAATACAGAGGGAAAAACATAAGTTTTTGGACCAGATTTTTTTCCACCATAAATTTGCTGGTGTTTGGAATCCGATTTTGTGTCCAGATTTTAGACTTTTTGGCCTCAGATCTAAGGCAGACCAGTCTGAACTGCACACAGACTGGCAAACCTTTGCAAAAAGTAGGATAAGATGGGCATTTGGAATAAAGAGTGGTCTTGATACGAAAATGATGGGTCCGTTAAGGAAAAAAAACCAAAAAACCTCCAACTTTTACCCTTCTGCTCATGCACAAGCAAAATAGCCAATGAAAAATGATGTTTCTAACACAACTAGGCATTAGGCTAACCAGAAATCTCTTGGAAGTCGATGTATTAGGATGTATTCAGAAATAGCCCCCAAAATGTGTTTCCTACTCACATTTCAGGCAAAAACAGCAAAAACCTCCAGGGGTTAATGAGTTAATACATGAATGAGTACCAACTTCAGCTGTATCTTAATATACGAATGAGTACCAACTTCAGTTGCATTTTAATATCTGAATGATTATCCTCTAGAGTTGTAATGTAACATGTGACTGAGTACCACCATCAAATGTACTGTAACATCTACGTACCTCCTTCAGCTGTATTTTAACATCTGAGTACCACCTTCAACTGCTTGTTAACATCAGACTGAGCACCCCATTCAGTTGTAATTTAACATCTGACTGAGTACCCCCTTCAATTGTATTTTAACATCTGACTGAGGATCCCCTTCAATTGTACTTTAACATCTGAGTACCACCTTCTACTGTATGCTAACATCTGACTGAGTACCATCTTCAGCTTTTAATTAACATCTGAATGAGTACCATTTTAAGCTGTAGTTTAAAATAAGATGGACTGGAATCCTTTTTCGGCTGAATTTAGTAATTTAAATCACTACATTTGGGAAGTCTTCCACCTTATTGCTGATTGCATTAAACCAGAACTTTGTGTAAGCTAACCATGAGCCCATATGTTTTACCTCAGCATAATTTGGGTTCAGCTTAATGGCATTACTGAAGGCTTCCAGAGCATCTACATGAGATCCCAGTTCTTGGTGACAAATTCCAATGAGGTAGTGAGAGTCAGCTGCTTCTATAGGCCATGAATCACGAGGTTTGTATGGCTTCTGGAAATCAATACAAAAAAAAATGAACATAACTTCAATGATATTTCATACCCACACCATAACACAGTGCACAGAAAACCAACTATCCCACACACTACTTATGGTGCATTCCAAATGGCTGCAAGTGTGTTCCATCCACCAGTTCCTGTAAATTACTGATAAAAACCAAATCATGGCAAAATTAATAAACATAATCTTTCAAGTTGAAACACATATATGCATATCACTAATCCATATGTAAACCAAGGGTTTGTCCATATCACTAATCCAAATGTAAACCAAGGGTTTGTCCATGACCATGACAGAGGTGGTACAAGAGGGAAAAATAAAATTCCTTTTTTTTTGGCTCTGATACCATTTCCTTAAAGGAATATCATTCTGTACTCTCATACCGTTTCCTTAAAGGAATGTCATTCTGTACTCTCATACCATTTCCTTAAAGGAATGTCATTCTGTACTCTCATATCATTTCCTTAAAGGAATATCATTCTGTACTCTCATACCATTTCCTTAAAGGAATGTCATTCTGTACTCTCATACCATTTCCTTAAAGAAATGTCATTCTGTACTCTCATATCATTTCCTTAAAGGAATGTCATTCTGTACTCTCATACCATTTCCTTAAAGGAATGTCATTCTGTACTCTCATACCATTTCCTTAAAGGAATGTCATTCTGTACTCTCATACCATTTCCTTAAAGGAATATCATTCTGTACTCTCATACCATTTTGTTAACAGTAGTTTATTTTCCTCTCTCATACCACTTCCTTAATGGAATTTTATTTTCCCCTCTTATACCAGTATTATTAAATAAAATGCATCCTTACCTCCCATACCACTTCGATAAAGGAATTATATTACCCTCTCACACCACTTTATCACACAAAGGAATTGATGCTCTACCACCCAAAAAGAATTTTCAGGAATTCAAGACCATTTCTTTTTTTTAACTGCTGATATTCTTCAGCAATAAAATTTTCAAATTTGCTGTTGTGGTGGCCATATTCAACCTTTTGGAGTTGTTTTATTTGTTGTACCAGCATTGTTAGCTTATTATTGGCTATATCATGCTAAGGAAATGGGAGCAAAGTGCCTTTCCCAAGGACGCACTAAGGCAATTGACTTGGGATGACCAGGGCATGTAATAAACCCGTGACCCCTGCATGTCAAATCCGATTCATTTCCATTTCAGTCCAAAATGTTTCATATTAAGTATTCTGGTGAAACCCAATGTCAGTATGACTTTCCATCAAGAAGAACTAGCGAGAGCAAGATTTTCAAGATTTGTCACTCAGTACAATTTTCATGTAAGACCAATTGGACACATTAAGAAGTCTCCCAGTGAAAACCCAATGCTCGTACGACTTTCAGTTGAGAAGAAGTTATGACAACAAGATTTGCAAGCTGTTGTGGTAATACTGCATGTCGCATAAACACCATTTTTGTTTGAGACCAACCAACTAGACATCAAAAGTAGTCTTGCAGTAGTGGTAACAAGATTTTCAAGAAGGCTGCCATAGTGACCATACTGGACATCAGATCAGCACCAATTTCGTTTAGGACCAACTAGACATCATAACAAGTCTTTCAGTGCAAACTCCATGTTCATGTGAGCATCCATTCAGGAGTAGCAATAACAAGAGTTTCAAGATGGCCACTGTTGTGGCCACTCTGGATGACCAAAAGGTACCAGGATAAATAGCAATAACAAGAGTTTCAAGATGGCCACTGTTGTGGCCACTCTGGATGACCAAAAGGTACCAGGATAAATAGCAATAACAAGAGTTTCACGATGGCCACTGTTGTGGCCACTCTGGATGACCAAAAGGTACCAGGATAAATAGCAATAACAAGAGTTTCAAGATGGCCACTGTTGTGGCCACTCTGGATGACCAAAAGGTACCAGGATAAATAGCAATAACAAGAGTTTCAAGATGGCCACTGTTGTGGCCACTCTGGATGACCAAAAGGTACCAGGATAAATAGCAATAACAAGAGTTTCAAGATGGCTGCATGCCATACTGCACATCATATCAGCAACATTTTCATTTAGGACCCTGTACACATCATAAGAAGTCTGTAAGTGAAAGCCCACATTGGTCAAACTAGTCCTACCTTGGTAGGAATCTGTATAAGGTTCCATGGCAATCACCCAAGCAGCAAAGGACGAGTAACAATAACAAATCTGTGCTAAAAGCTAGATGGTCAGACAACAGGCCATCCCATAATCTATTCTGGTCTATGGCCAGTAGAGAGAATAATGAAAACAAATATTTACTTGCCACAAAGTTAACCTTATTAAATTTCTCTAAGAGGAGAACTTAGACATAAAGAATCAAGTTTACTTACGTATAACACAGTCAACAGTAAGCAGCATGTACTAATATCTACCATCGCATAATGCACCTCCACATCATGGTCAACATTTTCACTTGAAATCATAAATAGGACAAACAGCATCGAGAGTGATCTGCCAGCACATTAAAAATGTCAGATCATCCAGCCCATTATACAATGGCAGATTTACAGGCCCATTAGACAATAGCAGATTTGCTAGCCAACATTACAACAGCACATTTTGGCCTATTATGCTATGGTAGATCTAACAGCCCATTATACAATGGCAGATTTACAGGCCCATGAGACAACAGCAGATCTGCAACCCAATTACACAACAGCACATTTTGGCTTATGCTATGGCATAGATATGGGCCCATTATACAATGGCAGACCTACTGGTCAATTATACAAAAAAAAGATCTTCTGGCCCATTAAACCATGGCAAATCTTCCTGACTAATTGTACAATAAAAGATCTTCTGGACCATCATACAATAGCAGATCTACCAGCCCATTATGTAATCACAAATCTACTGGCCCATACCACAATAGCAGATCTACCAGCCCATTATACAGTGACAGACCTAATGGCCCATAATACATCGGCAGACCTACAAGCCCATTATACAATGACAGATCTACTGCCCTATTGTACAACAGCAAATCTACCAGCAGATTTTTCAGTGACAGATCTAATGGCCCATTATACATCAGCAGACCTACGAGTCCATTATACAATGACAGATCTACTGGCCCATTATACAACAGATCTACCAGTCCAATAAAGAATGACAGATCTTCCTGGCCTGTTATACCAAAGATCTACTAAATCATGATACAATGGCAGATCTTCCTGGCCCATTATACAACTGCTGATCTTCTGGCCCATTTTGCAATGGCAGATCTACCAGCCCATTAAATAATGACAGATCTACTGGCCCATTATACAATGGCAAATCTACTGGTCATTACACAATGGGAGATCTTCCTTGCCAATTATATTAAGGTTGATCTTCTAGCCCATTAAATCAGCACAGATCTACAAGATCATTATATTGGCCCATTATACAATGACAGCTCTAGTCCATTATACAATGACAGATTTAGCCCATTATATGACAGATTTAGCCCATTATATAATGACAGCTCTAGCCCATTATACAATGACAGATTTAGCCCATTATATGACAGATTTAGCCCATTATATAATGACAGCTCTAGCCCATTATACAATGACAGATCTAGCCCATCAGACAATGACAGATCTAGCCCATTATACAATAGCAAATCTACTGGCAAAGGGAAATCTTCCAGACCTATTATATTAAGGTTGATCTTCCAGCCCACTGTAGCATGGCAGAACTAAATCATTACACAATGACAAATTTACCATGCCATTATGCAATGACTAATCTTCCCATCCCATTATACAAGCATACTATCTAAAGGTCATTCAGAGTAATTTCTCTTCAGTTGATTTAATAGATGTTTGTAAATGGAATGGTCTGCATGGAGTTAATGGGACTAGATTATTTTGTCTAATTAAAGTGACATACCATATACACTAAATCATAAGCTGAGTCAAACTGCAAACAAAACAGACCCTGATCTGTCATCACATAATGTGCCTGCAAATCATGAGTTCATCTTGTTCATTCTACTGATTACTCCTAACAATCTGCACAGATTCAGAGTTGCCAGTGCATTATGCGATGGTAGATCTGGTTTGTGCAGTTTGCAGTTGGACTCGACTTATAAGTGAGTATATACCATATTCTTAATCCAACTCAAAGAACAAGAATTTTACAAGTCATGAAAAAACTGAAAATATGAATTCGATGAATATGTTAAGGAATGATAATATTACTGAAAACAATTGTTAATATAAGCTGTACTGCAGTTAACATCTGTTTGTGACATAAATTGGTTATTTTCAATTCCGTCAATATTGAGAATTTTACAATAAATATTTTTTCCATTTCGATAATTATTATCTTTTGTAACAAGTTCCATTTAAGTTAATGGTAAATGACACATAATCAGAAAATCACTTTCTCAATGTTGCATAAGGAATACAAACTGAAGAACAATAATGCTGATGCAGCGTAATTCCCAACATCTAAACACATGTTCACGCACCTGAATTGCTGATGCAGTATAAATCCCAACATCTAAACACATGTCCATGCACCTGAATTGCTAATGCAGCATAAATCCCAACACCTATAAACATGTCCATGTGCCTGAATTGCTGATGCAACATAAATCAAACACCTAAACACATGTCCATGCACCTGAATTGATACAACATAAATCCCAATGCCTAAAAACATGTCCATGCACCTGAATTACTGATGCAATATATATCCCAACACCTAAACACATGTCCATGCACCTGAATTGCTGATGCAACATAAATCCCAACACCCAAACACATGTCCATGTGCCTGAATTACTGATGCAATATATATCCCAACACCCAAACACATGTCCATGCACCTGAATTGCAAAAATCTGTAATTTTAATTAACCTGTGTGTAAGTCAGCATTCTAATCCCTATAAACTCACTTGTAAGTTAAGTCCAATTGCAAACATCATAGATACAGATCTGCAGTTGCATAAAGCACAGGCTGATCAGGTTCTTTGTTGTTTGTTATAATGATTACTCCAAAAAAACTCATTATAGCCAGATCTGCTGGTGCATTATACAATTGCAGATCTGGGTCTGTGTAGTTTGCAAGTTTGGACCCAAGTTATAAGCAAGAATATATGTACATTCTAGCTAAAGTATTCATTCAGGAATCGATGACTTTTTGTAAATGGATGAAATCAATACTTTCAAAAGAATCAATGTAAAATTCAAATGCACATTAATCTCAATGAAATTTAAACTGAATTAATTGATTTTAATTAATTTCTGTTAATCATAGACAATCAGCTGGTTATAAGACAAATTATATAAAATATCATTCCACTGGGAGATCAATTATTAAAAGTCCTTAAATATTGGCATACTTAGCTACCATTAGTTAGCTTCAGACACAGGTTTTACATAGTACTGTGTCCCTTCAGTATTAAACCCCTCAATATAAAACAGCCATTCATATCATATATTGGTATGCATTACACTACAGTTTTGTTCCCAACTCATTAGATCAAATTAAAATCTGGTTTTTTGGATTCCCAAATTAGTTTTATGATTTTATGCAGAAAATGATGCATCACAGACATAGCCTTGCAGTAATTATGGACACAGCCTTGCATGTAATTACAGACATGGTCTTGCACATAATTATGGACATGGTCTTGCATGTAATTATGGACATGTCTTGCATGTAATTATGGACACTCTCTTTCATGTAATTATGGGCATGGTCTTGCATGTAATTATGGACATGATCTTTCACGTAATTATGGACACGGTCTTGCACATAATTATGGACATGGTCTTTCATGTAATTATGGACACGGTCTTGCACATATTTATGGACATGGTCTTTCATATAATTATGGACACGGTCTTTCATGTAATTATGGACATGGTCTTTCATGTAATTATGGACAAGGCCTTGCATGTAATTACAGACATGGTCTTGCATGTAATTATAGACATGGTCTTGCATGTAATTATAGACATGGTCTTGCATGTAATTGTAGACATGGCCTTGCATGTAATTATGGACAAGGCCTTGCATGTAATTATAGACATGGCCTTGCATGTAATTATAGACATGGCCTTGCATGTAATATACTACATTAAATGGTGGTCTACTTACAACTTAGTACACTTTTAAGAGTTATCCTATAAACTGTTTTATAGTGAGGGACACTGTATTGATTTTATAGTGAGGGACACTGTATTGATTTTATAGTGAGGGACACTGTATTGAAGCATGCAACAACAAAATGTGTGTGCTTTAAATCTTCATTAAAAAAGAAAAGTAAAAACCCATTCCAAAAGTTTCTGCAAAGAATAAATATCTAATTTTCACTAAACCTCAGTTCCTGTTATCTTTTTGAGGCCAGTAAATGTTACACTGACTTTCATTGCTGCATTCATAGCGTGCACCTCGGCAATCTAGAATACACAATATATACATATAAAATTGACAGCACTGACTAGCACTTTGTTTGGATCATTTGCTTTCCAACTTTGATACTAACAATGATCCCACTAGAGCATTAATCCATGTTCACAATGTATTTCTATCTTTCTGTGCATTTTTTCATAAGCATCAATTTCAAAATATAGCATTTCCATTACACTGCATATTTTAAGTTTGTCTCAAACTCACAGTTCTATCAATTAATCCATTTTCCATCAATCTATCTGCAAATTCATGAAAAAATATGCAACAGCATGAAAAAACATTCAAATTAGATAGTACACAAATAGTGGTTCCTTTGTACATTTTCTCCTTTTAACAAGTTACTTGTGTTCTTTTTCTCCACTAATTTTACTTTGAAAATAGAACCATATGCTGAACTAAACCCACACATGCTAGTATAGTTTCTTATAACTTAAAATTAGCTTTATTTAAAAGCTGATTATGTAAGAGTTTGTTTTATTTGTTTTACAAACACTAATGTTAGTTAAACTTTCAATCAAAACTTAGCTTTTCTTGACAAGACTGAATATTTCATGTTTATAAGAAATAATAATTATAAAATTATGACATAAGATAGTCATTAACTTCCATCTGATATCTTACTAGTAAAGCCTTAAATCCAATCAATAAATTTTCATTGAAAAAAAAATCCTCTAAAACTTCCATTTCATTTAATTTCTTAGATTACTTACATATTCATCCAGGGCCCTTTCAAAGCTCTTAATGGAATCCTTGAAATTTTTGGCTTTCATCTGTGTCTTGCCAAGCAACATAAACATGGCCGCTGTCGGCTTGGATCTGGTAGCTGTCTCCAGGGCTTCAATAGCCTACATTATGTATAGTATCTTATTTACCAGTGTGTTTTAAACATTCAATTTCCGGTGGCATTGACTCTGAGATGTCACTGCATAAGATGCCAGTGGATCAGGGTTGACACCATTCACTTACAATCATATGTGAACAGAACAACATATGCAGTACTCCCTAATTATAACACCATACATGGGAACCTTACAGCAGGGGTCAGCAACCTATTTTACATAGCATGCCACTTTTTTCCACATTAATTACAAAATGAATGAGCACGTGCCACCATTAAGAGAGTAACACTGTTAAAATTGAGATTTTTGGCTGCCCTTCGTGTGCTACACAAAACATCTTGACGTGCCACCTTGTGGCATGTGTGCCATAGGTTGCTGACCCCTGCCTTAGAGTATAGCATCTTATATTGAGGGAGTAATGTACTCTGATCTACAAGCAACAATGTGCAGCAACATATCTAGGTCTACAATGCTTGCACTTGGTCACAAGTTATATATGTGCAAATACAGAAAGCATCATGCCTTATAATAGAAAATGGACATAGGTAAATTTACCTGATATGGAATTAGAGTGCATTGTCAAAGTTGTAAAAGAAATGATCTTGGCAAGAGGAAGTAATTCTACTATTATATAAGGTAACTAAATTTAGCAAGGGTGAATTTTACCCCTTGTATTATTTTTTTCCATACCATTACACAATATAATAATTATACATCAGGCCTTTTAAGATGGTAATAAAACTTGTAAGTATACCTGACACTGGCTAACTACAAAACATAACCATTCATGTCATTGCTTACCAATGATGCCAGCAGATAAAAAGACACCAATTGAAAACTGATGCAGTGAATAAATAGCAAATGAATGTCTAAATTCAGCACTGGAAAACATGAATAAAAGTGATATTTGCACTCATAATTATCATAACTGACATTCACATTCTATAGTTCAATGCTTCCAAAGCAGCTACAATATTGGTTAATAGGTAAATGAAACAATGCCATGAACATCAGTCTTTTCTAACCACATAAAGGGTTTGATCAATATCAGATGACCATGGTCAATCTGTTAAGCATTGCTTAATAGCACCATGTTAAAAGAATGGTATTGTTTTTAGAGTACAAATTAACTCCCCTAATAAAAAAGAATGAACGCAATACCTTGTCATAGTTCTTCAGGAAGGACTGCACGACAGCCTGCTGGGTAGGTCTCTGTCCCAACGTGGATGAGTCTGACTGTAGCTCTGATGCATGTCTAAAGTGGCACAAAAGGAAACATTTTTGCCATTACAACTAAGCCAGGCACAAAAATTATTTTTCAGCAACATGAATAAACCCAGGAAATTAGGTAATGGTTACTCATTCTGGGTGCACAATACACCTTCATACCCAAACACAACCCACATTTCAACTTTCACAGCAATAACTGTAGAAGCATTGAAATTCAAAGTTCAGCTATCGTATCTAAACAATTGTTTCACAAACCAAGAAAAGTAGGTCACAATAGGCCAGTTTAAGTATGCAACATGGCTTCACATTCAGATGCACCGACATTGCAAGTTTTTGTTCCAACAGATGCATTAACATGAGTTACATTCCAGATTGGGAAAACAGAGAAATGTTTGAACATATGCAGATAAATGTTCTAAAAAAGTTTAGAATATTTTAACTGCCAGCCTGAGTAGTTTATACACAGATTTGAGTGTATAAACCTTTACATATTTCAAACTTTCAGGAAGAGAACATTATAATGATATTTTTCAGCTGAAACATGCATTAAATAAAAAAAATTCACAAACAATATGACAGAAAGATATTTTAACTATAATGCTGGTGGTGTCTCACCTGACACAGAAGGATGCTAGTTCATAATTACCCATCTCCAACACTAACTGGCCCTGTCAAAAGAAATAACATATGATACACATTATTTCTTAAGAGTTCACAACATGTGAGATAAAATTACACAAAGTCCCAGAGTTATGTATTATTACTGATGTTAGTAATTATATTTATCAGAAAAAAACTGTATAACTATTCTGCTCTGGCTGCATTGTTTTCAGTAATATTTTGGGGAATGTTTTACAGAAAGCCCACAATATCTGACAGTTTTGCACAGAATAGCAATATTAAATTTCACTTCCTAAGAAAATAAGCAACACTGTTGTTATTTTAACCCCGAGAAAATACAATACAGCAATTGATTTCAAGGAAAAATTCAATTTAATTTCAATAGATCAACAAATTAACAATGACATCATGGACAATAATAATAATAATAATAATAATAATAATAATAATAATAATAATAATAATAATAATAAATTAAATGAGGATGACTAAAGAAAACTCCTGGATATATCTTGAGGCACCCTAAACTTTCCAGCAATCCTAAGATTTTCTCAAAAGAATTATTTTTACCTGCCCTAAAATTTTAGTAATTTTAGGTCAGAATTTTTTTGACTGATCCTAATTTTCTGACAGAATTTGCATATCATAAATTGCAATAAATTACATCACCATGTATGGGATTTCTACCAAAAATTCACACATGACCTATGAAAAAAAATGACTCAGAAATTTGCAGTTCTGTAGTACAATCAGAAGCAACTTATACCTCATTGGACATGTCAAGGTTAATTTTATCCAATACTTCATTGGACATGTCAAGGTCAATTTTATCCAATACTTCATTGGACATGTCAAGGTCAATTTTATCCAATATGTCATTGGACATGTCAAGGACAATTTTATCCAATACTTCATTGGACATGACAAGGTCAATTTTATCCAATACTTCATTGGACATGACAAGGTCAATTTTATCCAATACTTCATTCAATAAATATATGAAAATATTACTTCTACCATAGAAGCAGTTGCAGTTTTTCAATTGTAACCTGCTCGTATATTTGAGGTTGGTGTGAATATGTTATACAAAATACCATGGTAATGTAAAATTAGAAAACATATAATATTTATTAAAGTATTAAATAACATTTGATCAGTATTTTAACCATCTGACATAAAATATCCAAAAACAAGAATAAAGTGAAAGATGGCATAGGATTGCAAACTTTGAAAATGCTAACAAGATATTAAATACAAATAATTGGTAGATACAATTCACAGGAAATGTGTGTATGTGTGTGTGTGTGTGTGTGTGTTACAAACTCAAGGTGCATGAAAATTCACTTAGCAGGCAAAGACTCAAGGTTCATGAAAATTCACTTAGCAGGCAAGCAATAATTCAAAAATTTAACTCCTGCAAAGTTCAAATTTTTGGGGAGCAATATACATGTGACAGAACAAATAAGCCAGTTTATGACAAATTGGGAGATTTGTCAAACTTGGTCAGGATTTTTTACGCAGCTGCCCTTCAATGAGAAGGAAAACTTTTTCATTGTGGTAATTTTTCTTATCAGGATCCAAAGCATGTGTCACAATGTGAGTAACTCTTCTGTGTGCATGAAAACTTTTGTGCTATTTCTGAGTCAGGGATTATTCTAACTAGATCTGATAACTGATCTGCTACCATAAACAGAATTTTTTATGTTCAGCTATAAAGTTGGCAAGCTGAGTCTCAGCATGTATAACATCATCCATATTTGATGCAGAATCTGAAAACAGTGATGTCATATTTGTTGTTGCTTTTAATATGCTTGAATATGCTGAATGACATGTAAGGTCATTCTTACTAATGAAGCAGATTTTAAAATCAGCATTACAGGAATGGCAGAATGCATATTCATGTCCTTCGAACTTGATTACAAACAATGAAATTCCCATTTCTATCTATCACTTAATTTTGGCTTAAATTTTGGTTACTAAGATTTTGGTGTTTTAGCACTGAAGCACACTTTGACATGTCGACAAACTTTAAACATAGAAGCCAAACTGACCGTTTTATGCAGATTCAGCTCTTTAGTAATCCAAACATAATCAATTACTCTCTTTAATCCTTAAGGTATTACTTCTGATCACACACAGAATAATCCATGTCGATAAACTTAAAACACTGAAGCCAACTGATCCTGGTAATGCTATGAAGGGATGAAAATTGTTTTATGCTGTTTGAAATTAGCAACTAAACTGTCTTGCCCTGCTTTAGTCAGATCACAATCATGTGATCACAGGCAGTATTACTGTAAATATACTACGCTGTCAGTAAGGTGTGAAAAAAAGGAGAAAGATAAATTTTCAATAATAATTTTGCACAATGGGATATTTTAGTGAGTGATGGGAGGGACACAACCCTCATGTGAGAGGAAATCCCTCCCATACAGAAGGTTCACATGTGTGTGTGTGTGTATATATATATATATATATATATATATATATATATATATATATATATATAGATAGATAGATAGATAGAAAGAGCATGTGTGTTCATGTAATAAAATTGTATGAGCATCATTGAAATTACCATGAAACTATTATTCAACAAATATACAAGCAGATTCATAGAGTGTTGCTTACATTTTGAAAGAAGTTAATGAATAACATGATGTATTAAATCTGAGGCAGTTTAGGTAACATCATAGGAAAGTTACAAAATAAAAACTCCACAATTAATGTCAGTATATAGGATACAGTACTCAAATCACATTGGATATAGAAGACAATACTCAGATTATGTGGTATACAGAAGAAGGTACACAGACATGTACCCTATTTACCATATATATTGGGACACTGTATTTGATAGTACACAATAAATTAATTTTTAAAGTAGTTTTTTGTGCACTGTAAGTTCTGGAACATGTTGTTTTTTTGAGTCATATGTTGTGGGACACCTTTTAAATCATTTGAAAATTACAGGTCAGAAAATGAATTCAAACTTAAATTTTATTTATTATAAGAAAAATATTAAAGTGTGTACTTGAGATAAAACAGCTTAATCCCCTTCAGCATCTTCTCATCAACCCAACCTTCTCCTGCACATGTACGATCCATACTTTCGGTGCATGAATATTTTTTTAGCTTCCCCATGCCATGAAAATTCTCATTGGAGACAACACATCTTCTGAAGTGGAAATTGCAAGGAGATTTTGTTCTGCACTAGTCATGCAAATTCTCACATTATTAACCCTCTTCTTATCGACAGTCCATCCAGGAATGACAGCAAAGTGCACTGGAATTTCTCCATGTTAATGATCATATTGTCAACAAAATCATCTCTCTTCTGGCCTTCAAAATTCATCAGTTCATTTTATTTTTATTTTCTCCTCCAAATCTTCTAGGAAACCCTGGGCCAGCAACGTCCGTGTCCAGAGCACTAGATTGTGTCACTTTAAAAACTGTTTCATTGTTTCAATTTATTTTCAAAATTTCCTGTGAATACCAGTAAAAAGGAACAAATGTTTGCTTCCCTCTGTCAGCCAATTTGGTATTTAAAACAAAAATCGGCTCACTTAAAAGAATCCAAAGTTGTCTTCTGAGGTCAGCTTGCTTTGTAATAAAATAACCCTTGTATTTGATATCTGCTAGTAAGTTCAAACAATAAGTTTATGGCATCTCTGCCAGTTGTGTTTATTCACCACCCGGGCTTCTATTTGTTTCCCATTGGTAATCATAACTGATACAAACAAACATTGATGTCTGCAGGGTAAATAGTATACACATCAATAACTTGCACTAATAATACTTTGTTGTAACCCATGCTAGTAAAATGATTGTCATTTGCACTCGCAGTACATGTATCTTCAAATAATAATTTTTTTTTGTGCAAAATACTGTCATAATTAACCTGGATATAATACAGTCCTGGTTATTTTGCATCTTGCACCAAGTCATGCGTGAATGGCAGGTGCCTCGAGCAATCGGTTGATCTTGATTGATTTCTCTCTCTTGCGATTTTGTCAGATCAGTTTTCAGTCTGATAATATATCAAACATTGGAGTATAGCTAAACACGATTCATTTCTCTATATTCACATCAATCAACAATGTGTCATGTGTTATCTTACATATGCAATACACTGCAGTAGGGATGCATACGTAAAATATACGGAGTTTGTGGATACATTTGTTTCTTTAATAAATTGCTCATAATGAACAAAGAGGAAAATATGATAACAATACCTGGTTAGTTTCTTTCATTTTATTATCAAATAAGCAGTTTCGTTTATCTATGTTATTGCAATGTGCATTGGCGGTTGGGGGGGTTGCAAATTCAACACAAATTTATTTTGTTTCTTAAGGCTTGGGACACATGACCTAGGTGAAAGGAAGTTTCACCATAAGTTCTGGAACAGGAACAAAAATTATTATTTTATTGTGTCCCAATATATATGATAAATATGGTAGTATATAGGAGCCAGTACTCAGATCATGTTGTATATATTAGACAGTACTCAGATTATGTTGTATATATTAGACAGTACTCAGATTATGTTGTATATATTAGACAGTACTCAGATCATGTTTTTGTATATATTAGACAGTACTCAGATCATGTTTATATTAGACAATACTCAGATCATGTGGTATATATTAGACAGTACTCAGATCATGTGGTATATATTAGACAGTACTCAGATCATATTGTACATATTAGTACTCAGATCATGTATATATTAGACAGTACTCAGATCATGTTGTATATATTAGACAGTACTCAGATCATGTGGTATATAGAAGACAGTAATCAGATTATGTGCTATATAGAAGACAGTAATCAGATTATGTGGTATATAGAAGACAGTAATCAGATTATGTCATAAACAGAAGTCAGTTTTACCTCACTTGGATGTGACCTGTTGTAGTGATATAAAGAGTTAGCTCCTTCTAAGTTAAAATTTTCAGCAAAATTACTTCTAAGTATTCTTTTGTAAAACTCTGTAGGAGAGTGAAGTGTATTAAGTACATAAATTATACAAACCCTGTACATGTAGTAATGGTGGACATCTGGGCGAAGATGAATGGCCCGTGTGAAATCCTTCAATGCCTGACTCAACTGGAATAAATAAAATATGTCATACAATTTTGCCTTGAAACTCTTTCTTTATAATACTGTATCATAAATCTCACTTTGAAATTCTTTTGAAGTGTAGATGCAAATCTTATTGTATTATGGCAACTTTCTCACCTGATCTATCTCATGTTTTAAATTACTGTAACCCATAACTTGGTCATGTTCTAAATTTAACTTCTATTCAAGATATAGGCAGTACTAAGTGTAATATGGTTAGCAATTTCACTGGTGCAGGGTAGACAATTAAATAGAATCCACATTCCAATGGTTGTAAAAAGACAAAAATGAATCAACACACACTAAGATTACAGTGCGTGTGTTTGTGAGAGAGAGAGAAAATAATAAAATAAAATAGAGACAAACAGTCATACATATAAATATATTGTTATAAAGGATATACAATTTATGAATTTAAAAAAACAAAAAAACATTTATACAATTTTATATAGTGCATTGGTATTAAGGCCATTAGGATACAAAGTATCTAATTTATGAATCCAATAAGTTTCTTTTATGAGTCTATTCAAGTCTCCATGCACAATATATATTGGCAATTCGATTCTTTCAAATCATTTTGTGCCTGAAGAAGCATGTATTAAAGGTGAAACTAGTTGCAGAGAATTATCGGCGTTTGTGCTGTTTTTTTTATCCCAATTCTGTGTGAGAGAGAGAGAGAGAGAGAATAACTAGGTCACAGAAATAAAAATAAGAAGGCAGTAATTTAAAAAATTCTTAATTTCTTTAGGAAAACAATAAAAGAAATAAAAATTTGACATCACAAAAAATAATTAATGTATTATCATATGTCACTCAAACCCTAACACATGTGCCACTACCTTATGGACTGCTGACCAATACTATTGCTGGCAGAGATGTATGCATTGCATGATTGACATGAACCAAAAGTGGACCCAGGTGTCACTATTATACCCTACTGTATACTGAAAGACACCAATTGTTCCCCCTCTTGTACATATACCAAGAGGGGACCCAAGTGTGACCATTGTATTCTACTGTACACTGGCAGACAACAATTTCTCAAATCTAAGTACATGTACCAAGACGGGACCCAAGCGTGATCACTTTTCCCTTCTGTATAGTAAAAAATGACTTTTGCCTGGATGGGACCCAAGTGATGAACAATGACTTCCATTTTTGGTGTATGTGCCAAGTGGGGACCCAAGTGTAACCAGTGTACCCTTTTGAACAGTGATGGACAACTTCCACCTAGATGAAACCCAAGTGTGACCACTGTACCCTTTTGAACAGTAATAGACAACTTCCACCTAGATGTAACCCAAGTGTGACCATTGTACCCTTTTGAAAAGTGACAGACAACTTCCACCTAGATGGAACCCAAGTGTGACCACTGTACTCTATTGTACAGTAATTGACAATGACTTCACCCTCTTGGTGTATGTACCAAGAGGGGACCCGCATGTAACCTACTGTACCATACAAAACACTGACAAAAACTTGGTGTATGTAAGCTGTAAAAAGAGGGACTCAAGTGTGACTTACTAACAACAATGACTTCCCATCTTGGTACTTCTACCAATAGGGGATTCAAGTGTAACAACTATACCCTACTATACACTGACCTACAAGCATTTCCCCCACTCTTGGTACAAGTACCAAGACAGGATCCAAGTGTGACCATTGTATTTTATTGTACATTGAAAGATAACTATTTCCCATTTTGAAAGAAAAGGCTGGGAGTTAAGAGCAATCAAGTCACTCAAGCAATCAAATCACTGGGGCAGCAAACAAGTCACCATGGCAGCAATCAAGTCACTCAAACAAGGCAAGTCACTGGGGCAGCAATCAAGTCACTCAAGCCCAGCAAGGCAGCAGGCACAGAAAACATTTCTGCAGAACTCATCAGAGCTAGTAGAACTGACAGACAGCTTAAACAGAGCTAGTAGAGTTGACAGCTTAAACAGAGCCTTCTCAGAGTTCATGATGGAGATAAGTGCTGCAAAAAAAACAAGTTATGACTGACTAATCAACCATCTTACAAATTACATCTTAGTCAAAACCAAAAACTGGTGGTTGTACACTCCATCAGATTCCATGGATCTATCATGACAAATCCGACAGGTTCAACAATAGATGTAAATCCAGAATTACCCTGGTCACAGCGAAAAGCATAACTACCAAGAATAAAGTCAGACAACTAAGGGTGCTGGAACTGTCAGTGTTTCAATCAGGAGTGACCAATACCATCCTACAAAGCACTGTAGGCAGCGAATGGAAAAGAGGATGTCAATGCAGGAACTAATTTTAATAAAATTCATGGACATGACACTTTAACAAGCATCACAGGCTGTGAAGGACCACAGTTTCAGGAAAAATGATGTCAGAAGGACACTGGAAGTGGTGCCCCAATATTCGCTATGATCAAGGAAAAGGTGATGGCTAATGAAAGGTAAATGAAGGTTCTTGGAAACAATATTTTTACCTGCTGCCAATGGAGGTGACAAATTTGTGTTACAACATGCAATTGGTTGGCATCAACAAAACTACTTTCTTTAATGAAGGATATCTGTTCCAAAGCAGAGCTTGATAGCTGCTATACCAACCATAATGGTATATGCCACATCCATGTATCACCATGATGTTCCCAAGATTAAAATTATGAACTCACATCTTTGATGGTATTTGTAAATAAACACAAATGTCTGGTAAAATGCTATTTATTCTCAACCCACCAAAAGCTGTGCAAAATATCAACACTCCAAAAGCTGTGGAATATATCAACCCGCCAAAAGCTGAGGAAAATATCAACCCACCGAAAGCTGTGCAAAATATTAACACTCCAAAAGCTGTGGAATATATCAACCCACCAAAAGCTGTGAAAAATATCAACCACCAAAAATCGAGGAAAATATCAACACATCACAGACTGAGAAAAATATGAACCCATTTCAAGCCAATGAGAAACCTGACCTATCTCAGTGCCTATAAAGAAAATTGTCTTGAATATGTTAAACTTTAGCAATTTATAATAAATGGTCTATTACTACTACAAAATTTGTCATGCTTATGTCAACATCGAGACAAAAAAATAACTACAAGTTGTCAGAAGTCCTAGATTCCAACTTTAACAAATTCTTTGTTTTTCTTATTGTTTACGTAGACAAGCTGCCAGTTTCAACTCATACTTTGCTCTACAATTATTTGATGTTGTTGCCAGGCTTTAATGCTGCTGTCGCATTAACAAATGGGCATACATTTGGTTCTCAGAAGTTGGTTTTTGCGGCGACTTGAATAGTATGTGCACCTTGCATCAAAACAAGCCAGCTACAATCTTTAATTTATAAAAATATTGCACCCTTTATCAAAAGAAGTCGGCACCAAACTTGTATACAAGCAATGAAATCTGACTGATCTTTGCATTTTCCAAAGTTATTGGCGACAGGAACAAATTTAACATGACATGCAAGTTTCATTTTCTACAGGATATTTTTAATCATATGCATTACTCTATTCTGGATTTTGTGAGTGTTTTACAGAAGTACAAGTTTTATTTATGCTTAATTAATACAAAACTTAGTAACAGGTTTTCATTTCCCTATGAGTAGCCTTTTCCCTATGAGTAGCCTTTTTCCCTATGAGTAACCTTTTCCCCTATGAGTAGCCTTTTTCCCTATGAGTAGCCTTTTCCCTATGAGTAGCCTTTTTCCCTACGAGTAGCCTTTTCCCTATGAGTAGCCTTTTTCCCTATGAGTAGCCTTTTCTCCTATGAGTAGCCTTTTTCCCTATGAGTAGCCTTTTTCCCTATGAGTAGCCTTTTCCCTATGAGTAGTCTTTTTCCCTATGAGTAGCCTTTTTCCCTATGAGTAGCCTTTTTCCCTAGATAGCCTTATTAAGAAGTTTACATTTGCTGTCTCAGGCACAGAGGGACTTTAAGTACATGTAGCATATAAATACCGTAACAACTAAACAGCCATATGCTGAAGGGGGACAATGCATATCAAAACTGTTTAGTGACACATGTTGGTTGCCAATGGATTCTACAGTACATAAAATATGACTACCATTTTTTTACAGATGTATTTATACATTGTATAAATGTTCTAATGGGATGTGACATGCAGGAATTTTCTAACATGTGACCTATATTCATGTGCATGTACCCTACTTCACACATTATGGACTGTATAACACAAAGGTAACACAAATTTAAGTTGACAAAATACATTTCAAACTGGTTTTATCTTTGGTCTTAATTTATTCAAAATTTCCATTGTTTATTTTCTCAAAGTGCATATCCTATGCACTGATGACAAGTAAACACTTACAAAGTGTATTTCCTATGCACTGATGACAAGTAAACACTTACTAAAAAAATTTCAACTGTATGGGAATTTTTTTTTTTCAAACCAACCCCCACTTATCTCGACAGCATCTTATGTCAAGAGTGTTATCTTGGGCCTAAAGATGTGCTGCTTTCAGGTAATTATTTTGATGGTGCAAACAATTTCCTCCAGAGAGAAACTTAACTATGAGCCAAGAACCATACTTGAGTGACAGGTGTGACAAGTGGAAAAACATTTAGCTAATCAAGTAAAAACTGGAAAGAAAATCACGGTCATACAATAAATCAGGCAAACATAGTAGGAAGGGGACTCATAGAGTATTGATAGAGAAATCACATTCACCCTAGCACCCACAACTTCAACAACACCCTTTGTCACCCCACCCTTTGATATATCTGATATCCCAATCACACATACAATCAAACTAAGACATACTTTTACAAATGCTGTAAGAGCCTAAACAATAAAATTTTCTAGACAAAGGATTAAACCCAATATTAGCGTAACTATTTTTCTACAGTCGAAAGTTGAAAAGATCATACACCGATTGCTTGGAAAAATAACTAACAACCAATGAAAAGACTATGAAGAACCCACTTCAAAGGTATTTGTAGATTATGAAAAATGTATCATAGTTTTAATCATAACTAATTCTATCACCAAACTGCATTATTCTTATAATTATAAATGGGATTCCTGCTATAATGCTGTACTTGGGATCTATAGTCCACAACTACATTATGGGATAATAAAATGGTATAAAAATGGTATAACAAGAATGATTTACAATCTTATTAATCCATGTATAAGTAAGGGTGGGGGTAAATAAAACATAAGGTCAAAAATTTGATATAATTAACTGCATGCAATTATACATACAAATTATATACCAGTTAGATTATGGTAGGTCCATACTCAATAGAAATGAATCACTGCTGTGTAATAGCATTAATTATGATCTGCAAGCTATTGGTTTCTAAAATATAACCAAAGAATTTTATCTGGGGATTTTTAAGCTTGGCTGAAGTTTTGAGTTGTGCCAGGATTAAGAGATATCTAAGACCAAATATTGGTAGTACATGTTATAAACAAATTTATTTTATAAGACAAGTGTTACTGTAGGGTTAACCTGCATCAATCTCAATAATAATAACAATAATAACAACAGCAACAAGAACAATACAAATAATAACTACAACTACAAATAATAATAATAATAATAATAATAATAATAATAATAATAATAATTAGGCTAACTATCAGAATTATTGGATAGTGCTGAATGTACTCTACCTCATGTATTTTGTGGTAGGCTTCTGCTCTACAGACATATGCACGGACATAGGTTGGATCCACTTTGATGGCAGCGGTGAACTTCTTGATAGCCCTTATTTCATAACAAAATAAAATTTGTTTAGATATTGTAAAGAATGTATGGAATATGAACTAAATCGAAGAGGACATTTACCTACAACCTGAATATCTTCGATATACAATTATCTGTCTTTCAAATAAATTGTGCATGTACAGAGAAAAATAATTTGTTAGAATTCTATGACAACAATGTCAGGAAAATCACTTAAACGAACCATCTTTATCTACAAATTAGCTTCATCCAATAGTTTCAGTGACAAAAATGGATAACTTAGAACTGTCAGTCAGCTAGCACCTACAGAATACTCTGAGCAAGATATGATGTGCAATAAAAAGAATTGGAGAGATAACTCTAAATATCCCACTCTAATAAAAAGAATTGGAGAGATAACTCTAAATATCCCACTCTAATAAAAAGAATTGGAGAGATAACTCTAAATATCCCACTCTAACAAAGCCAAATCATGTATGGGATACAAACTCTTGTCACAATATAAATGTATACCAAGTTTCATGAAAATATCTCACATGGTTCTGGAGATATTGAATGGATAATAGTGAGATGATGTGACACAATCTGTAATAAAAATTGGAGATAACTCTTAAAATGCAGATCAAACAGACCTCACTTGTTTACAGGACCCAGTGTCTAGTCATGATATAAAAGCATACCAAGTCCCATGAAGATATCTCAGATGGTTTAGGATACACTAAGTAAACAAAAGTGTCATGGAAAAATGGATGAGCTGATTCCAGTATACCACCCCATCTCAACTTAAGCTGCCAGAGGTAATATAAGATTATATTATATCTACCTGTGATAATTTTCATAATGATGCATAAGTATCAGCCCCAGGTTGACATGAGCACAGGCCACATCTTTATTCAGCTTCAGAACACTCTCAAAATCAGGAACTGCATCCTCTGCTCTGGAAGGAAAATTATGGAAGTACATTCAAACCTGTCCTAACGGTCACCTAGTCTCAATGGCCATTCTAATTTCACCCCAGCAAATTTCCTACATAAATGACCTGTATTTCATGGTCACCTGCCTCCAGCAGTCAGGAGCCAGGTGTTCCCTAACCAAACAATGGATTCATCCTACCTTAAGCGGTCACTGGAGCGTATCAGCAGTGACCAATCCAAGTATGCAATTAAACACTTTTTTTGTTTGATGAGCAAGGCATTTGTTAGATAAAGGCATATCATGTGAATCAATGTTTAACCATTTCATGTTTTGATTGTACTTACTGTACTCCAGTCACAATGTTAAAGTCAAGAATGTCAACATGTCAGCTTCAAAAGCAAAGTAGTTTATATCCTTACATGAGAGAATTGAAGCAATTCTTTTGCTATGGTGGGAAAAGAAGTTATGTTATCGCAGCAGAAACAGAAGTCATCTTTTGTGCCTGTGTGAAAGGTATAGTTACACATTTTCATCTATCTGATTGTGAATTAAAGCTATCTCTGATGATACAATGTT
Organism: Megalonaias nervosa; assembly: GCA_016617855.1. Taxonomy (NCBI): domain Eukaryota; kingdom Metazoa; phylum Mollusca; class Bivalvia; order Unionida; family Unionidae; genus Megalonaias; species Megalonaias nervosa. Next base: position 38,443 of record JAECUM010004444.1, on the reverse strand, counting down.
CATCTTTGAGAAAAGATACAAGTTACATCCCTTTTCATTAGGGTCTGGGGTCATTCAATATTCAAAATGTGTCTGTGAAAGCAATGAAGTTTCAGTTCATGAGTCACAACAAGCAGCCATATACTGATTATTCTGATTTTCTGTTCTTCACAGGCTTCTCACATAAGCTGACTGTCTTTTGATCTTGGCAAGTTGGGCAACTGACTAATCCAAACATTCTTTTTACTGATTGAACAAACTAAGATCAATGTATATTTTTAAGTTAGTGATGATTTCATTTCTAGGACAGATTAAAGTACAGTAATCTTGTGTGGATCAAATTTGGGAAAGAACAACAGACACCCATAATTATAACTTTGTTGTACTGTGCACATAAAGCAATCTTGATAATAATAATAATAATAATAATAATAATAATAATAATAACAGCAACAACAACAACAACGATATTCAGTGCATTGTATTTATTCAAAAATCAATTTTAAAAGGTGAACCTGAGTGGTTTTGTACACTGTGAATTCATTTATTTACATATATAATAATTTTTATGACTGTGTGAAAAATGAGATTTTTATGAAATTTGTGGATGGGTTCCTAGGTAAATACATACTAACAGATATCAAGTAATTCTAAGATGCTAATAAAATTCTATGATACAAACAAAACTAACTCTGTCACACTATGATACTAATAATAATAATTCTGAGATATGAAAGAATACCGACCGTATATGTAAAAATTTTAATAAAATCTTTGTAAAACGTCTGAGATAAAGTGCCAGATAAGCTTTTTGTTCTAACAGTCAGTAGCCCTGGACAGGAAGCTGTCTGTTCTAAGTCAGTAGCCCTGGACAGGAAGCTGTTTGTTCTAACAGTCAGTAGCCCTGGACAGGAAGCTGTTTGTTCTAAGTTAGTAGCCCTGGACAGGAAACTGTTGTTCTAAGTCAGTAGCCCTGGACAGGAAGCTGTTTGTTCTAATAGTCAGTAGCCCTGGACAGGAAGCTGTTTGTTCTAAGTCAGTAGCCCTGGACAGGAAGCTGTTTGTTCTAAGTCAGTAGCCCTGGACAGGAAGCTGTTTGTTCTAAAAGTCAGTAGTCCTGGACAGGAAGCTGTCTGTTCTAAGTCAGTAGCCCTGGACAGGAAGCTGTTTGTTCTAATAGTCAGTAGTCCTGGACAGGAAGCTGTTTGTTCTAACAGTCAGTAGTCCTGGACAGGAAGCTGTTTGTTCTAACAGTCAGTAGTCCTGGACAAGAAGCTGTTTGTTCTAACAGTCAGTAGCCCTGGACAGGAAGCTGTTTGTTCTAAAAGTCAGTAGCCCTGGACAGGAAGCATTTTCTTCTAACAGTCAGCAGCCCTGGACATGAAGCTTTTTCTTCTAACAGTTAGCACCCCTGGACAGGAACCTTTTTCTTCTAACAGTCAGAAGCCCTGGACAAGTGGCTATGAAGCAGTGGACGTAAGCAAGGTAACACATCCTCTCTGATACTACTGTCAATCCATTTATTTTGGTGGTTGTCAGTTTTTGCAATTTTCGAAAATGACATTAACAACAGTACTGAAATTTATTGACTGGTGGAGTGGGTCCCATTATTTCCACCACATGATGATTGTTTGGTGGGTCTTTTAATTCATGATCCATGGCAACAAACATAAACCACAAACACTGGTACTCTCCGATGAATAATGATCAATTTACAATACATCAAGACTTTTTAGCATGAAAATTTTTTAAATGAATAAACAAGAGTTCCTCAAAAGGACTGATGCTCCAATGGGAGAAAAAAATTTCCTGGAATTGAAGACATGACCATTTCTTTTACCTGCCAAGTGTTGAAACCATCTATGATATTCTTCAGCAATAACAGGATGTTCAACAAATAGCTGCTGTAATGGATACACTGGATGTAAGATTGGCACCGTTGTCATTTAATACCAAGCAGATATCATTACAAATCTTCTGGTGAAAACCCCATGTCAGTAAGACCTTAAATTCTAGAGTAGTATTGTATGATTTTTATGACAGCTGTTGTGGCATCCTTACTGAATGCATGGGAGGCACCATTTTTATTTAGGGTCAACTAGGTATCATAAGAAGTATAATGATGAAAACCTAATATTAACAGGCCATCCATTTGGAAGCAGTCAGTTTAACAGTATTTTCAAGATGGCTACTATTGTGTCCATTTTTAAGATCAATTTGCATCATTTTCATTTAGGACCAACTAGATGCCAAAAAACCTCTTGTAATGAAAATTCCATGTCAAAATGACTTTCCATTTAAGAAGAACAGTGATAACAAGATGGCCACCACTGGACATCAGATCAACACCATTTAAATATAGGACCAACACGACTTTATAAAAGTCTTCTGGTGAAAACAACATTTTGACATGTCTTCCATTTTGAAGAAGTGACAATAACAAAAGTTTAAAGATGGCTGCCATGGTGGCAATATTGGATATCACATGTCCACCATTTCCCCACAGGGTCAACTAGACATCACAAAAGTTTTCTGGTGAAAGTACAATCATGACAAGATGACCAGCCATCTAGGATACGTAGCCATTATATGATTTCTAGATGGCCACTGTGGCAGCCATGCTGATATGATCATTCATTCTGGACAAGTAGTGATAATATTATTTTCAAGATGGCCACTGTGGCAGCCATGCTGATATGATCATTCATTCTGGACAAGTAGTGACAATATTATTTTCCAGATGGCCACTGTGGCAGCCATGCTGATATGATCATTCATTCTGGACAAGTAGTGATAATATTATTTTCCAGATGGTCACTGTGGCAGCCATGCTGATATGATCATTCATTCTGGAGAACTAGTGATAATATTATTTTCAAGATGGCTACTTTGGTGGGCATATTGGATGTCTGTGCAGCACCACTTTTGTTTAGGAAAAACAAGACACCATAAAAAGCCTTTCAGTAAATACCCTATGTTGATGCAACCATTAAATCAAGGGGTGTAGCTATAACAAGACTTTTAAGATGGCCACTGTGGCAGCCATAATGGATAAGCAAGTTGCACCATTTCCACCTAGGACGAACTAGACATCATAAGAAGTCTTCTGGTGAAAAACCCGTCAATATGACTTTCTGTTCAAGTGTAGTTAGAACAAGATTTGTAAGATGGCTATTGTGGTAGGCATACTTAACATCATATTGGCACCAACTAGACATTATAATAAGTGTTTCAGTGAAAACTCCATGTTAACATGATCATTCGTTCAGGTGAAGTAGTGATAACAAGATTTTCATGACTGGCCATTGTGGTGGCCATATTAGATATCAGATATGTACCATTTTCAGTACGAATATTTAGACATTATGAGAAGTCTTCTAGTGAAAGCCAAATGTCAATATGACTTTTCATTCAGGAGGAGTATTAATAGCATGATTATCAAGATGGATGCCATGTTGGCCATACTAGATGTCAGTTTGGCACCATTTTTCAATAATTAACAATTAGACATCAAAATAAGCCTTTTAGTGAAAACCCGATGTTGATATGACCATCCATTCTGAAGGAGTAACAATGATTTTCAAGATGACTGGACAACTAAATTGGTGCCATCCTCATTTAAGACCAACCTGACCATCGGATGAAATGTGTGTAAATTTTCATGGCTACCCTTTAACTAGTTTAGGAGGACTAGCAATAAACTTGTGCTAATAGATGGACAATAGACAACATATGAAAGACCATCCCATACACTCTTTTGATCTATGACCAGTGGTGATAAAAACAGATGGACAATAGACAACATATGCAAGACCATCCAATACGCTCTTTTGATCTATGACCAGTGGTGATAAAAACAGATTTCTCTTACCTCCCCATTGAATTGTATAAAATCCCTCTGTGTAGATATGACATGACATTTTCCTCTGTGTCGCAGATTAACAAGGATACGCTGTAGTCATGAAGGGCACGCTTGGGATAAGCTCTACATAAAAAAATTAATCATTTTTTAAAACACATCTATTACACTTATTTGTAATGATAATTATTACAGCTGTGGTTTGGCACTGAACTTAAAATTACCTTCCGCCTCGTCCTAAATATAATATTTGGTAATGAAGTCAATGGAACTGAGGTGAGTGGATTAACTTACAAATGGCAAGATAGCAGAAAAATCACTGATGCCATTTCAATTTTAATGCATTTGGGTAAATATTATTAAAATAAGAAATGTTCTCTAATCTAACAACATAATCCAAAAATAAATTTTCCATTTCTCTGAAGCAATTCCAAAGTTTAAAGATACTATTTTGTCTTTAACCTTATATAATAAATTCCACTTTTAATATCTATGTAAGGAATATATTACATACAGCCATGGTTAAATAAAATGTTCTATAACTCTTATTCCTAATGATAAATTTTAACCCAGTAATTACCACCATAATAACTACACTGAAACTCTGTAAATACCACCATAATAACTACATTTGAACCCAGTAATTACTGCAATAATAACTACATTGGAACCCAGTAATTACCACTATAATAACTATGTTTGAAACTAGTAATTACCACAATAATAACTACACTGAACCCAGTACTTACCATCTGAACCCAGTAATTACCACAATATCTACATCTAAACTCAGTACTTACTATAAGATTAACATTTGAACCAAATTATTACCAAAAAATAGCTACATTTGAACCAAATAATTACACAATCATAACTATATCTGATCTCAGTAATTACAATAAGCACATTTCAACCAAATAATTACAATATTAAGTACATCTGAACTCAGTAATTACCACAGTATTAACTACATTTGAACCCAGTAATTACCACAATATTAACTACATTTGAAAACAGTAACTATGGCAATATTAACTAAATTTAAACCCAGTAATTACCACAATATTAACTACATTTGAAAACAGTAATTACCAGAATATTAACTACATTTGAAAACAGTAACAATGGCAATATTAACTAAATTTGAACCCAGTAATTACCACAATATTAACTACATTTGAACCCAGTAATTACATTAACCACATTTGAACCCAGTAATTACCACAATATTAACCACATTTGAACCCAGTAATTACCACAGTATTAACTACATTTGAACCCAGTAATTACCACAATATTAACTACATTTGTCAAGATTACTACTATCAATGACACAATACTTGATAAAATTCCAAAGAATGTCTTCATACAATATAGCAATGGAAATCTAGATAACGTCTTTCTTTTTCTTATTTTTCAGTAGTGTCTTCATTATTTGTATATATATTGTAACATTGTTAGTGCCTAATATGAAAACCATTGCATACTTTCTGAGAATACAAGCCCTGTGGTAGAAGGCCTTCCAGTGGTTTGGATTCAAATGAATGGCTGCTGACAAATCACCCACTGCAAGACTCCACTGTCCCATATTCGCATAAGCTCGGCCTCTAAGTACATGAGCCTCTGCATTCAGAGGGTCAACTCTCAGCAAATCTGAGAAATCATTGATTGCATTGTTCCAGCTCCTATAATAAAGAAAACAATAGTAAGAATTATTTCCATATTTCTAACAACCAGAAATTGAAGACATCTTCCTATCTAGCACCATGTATATTAATTTCAATTTGGAATATCCTCCACTTAATGCCTCTGTAGATACGTATTTGTGGCATGTCTACAGGAAAACCTCATCAGACATTTTTTTAATGGAATGTTTGCATGATATGAATGAAAAAAATATAACATAAAACAAAATAATAATTTTTTTCATGTAGTTTAATTTTGTATTGTTTATTATTCAATCATTCTTGTCTAATGAATATAATTCTGAATGATCTAGAAAAGGCAGACCTTCAAAATTCCTGTTATCCATAGCAAGTGAATTTTCCCAATGGCATACAATAATTCTGATATAGATTACCAATCAGAAATATTGAAATCTACTAATGTCTGTTATGCAGCTTCCTATTTCTGGCACTGCACTTTGGATTGGTACCACAGAATATATTTTGACATTACACATAAGAATTCATATCACAGAGTTTATTTTTGGCATTACACATAGGAATTTGTATCACAGAGTTTATTTTTGGCATTATGCATAGGAATTTGTATCAGACAGTGCATTTTTGGCATTACACATAACGATTTGTATCAGTGTTTTTGGCATAACACATAAGGATTCTTATCACAGTGCATTTTTGGCATTACACATAACGATTCATATCACAATGCATTTTTGGCAATACACATAAGGATTTGTATCACAGAGTGTATTTTGGGAAACTTATAGTGATGCAATAATTCAGAAAATATAAGTTACATTATTAAATGTTCTATTGAAGTTTTGCTGATAAAATGAAATCTGATAATTTTGAATATTTTAAATGTGATTAATGTTTACAGTTCTAGCAAAGGCTTACAGATCACTTGGATCCATATTTAATAGCAAAGGCTCACAGATTATTTGGATCCATATGTTCTAGCAAAGGCTTACAAATTCCCTCATCCTGCCTTGTGATAATTGCATGAAATATGCAATGATTGTATGTGATATGCACTTATTTGAGATGACTTCAATATTAAAATCTTGTAATCTTGAAAACGTACTTTGCAATTTACTTAAGATCTTTATGCTGGGAAGTAAACAAGTTTAACTGGCAAGTAAAATTCAGACATTTATTTGCCCCATCAGCAAGGAAACTTAAAAGAAATTCTGAAGGCCTGACAAGAATATCCAACTGTTAAAATATATTTTCGACAAGAAGTTCATATTGCCCTGACAAGGATTTTGCTGAATGCTATACTTCTATTGTGAACTGTACTATGATGTACACATAGCCCATTGTCCGTTAACTTCCACCAAACTTTAAATCTTAACATAAAAAATAGTGACCTCCATGTCTCAACAGATGCTACTAAGCTTAGACTAAACAAAAAGTGTAAATCAATGAATTAATAAGATCTTGATTGCTGACCAAAAATAATTTTCAGGAATTTAAGAGAACACAGTTTCTTCTTTTCAAACGCTGAGTGCTGAAACCATCTATGACATTTCTAAGCAACAACAAGATTTTCAAATTAGATATTGTGTGACCAGATTGGATCTAAGATCAGCACCATTTTCATTTAGGACAAAAACCAGATATCATAAAAAGTCTTCTGGTAAAATCCCCATATAAATATGACCATACATTCTAAAGTACCAATAAGATTGATACTATTCTATTCATGGCCACCTGGTGCCTAAACTGAATGTCAGATTGATGCCCATTTAGGCCCAATCAGAAGTCTTATGGTGCAAACCCCATTTTAGCAAGACTTTCTAGGGTAAGTAGCAATAATAAGACTTTCAAGTTGGCTGCCATGGAGGCAATATTGGATGTCCCATCATCATTTTCATTTATGACAAAGAAGACCTCACAAGAAGTCTACTCATGTAAACTTCATGTCAATCTCACTTTCCATGTAGGAGGAGTACGGATAACAAAATTATACTCAACAATCATGGTGGCCATACTGAAGGTAAAATCAGCACCATTTTATTCATGACCAAGTAGACATCATTAGAAATCTTTTAGTGCAAAGTGATATGAACATCCATCCAGAAAGCATAGCAATACAAAGATTTCATGTTGGCCACTGTGATGGTTATATGTCCAAGCGGTGTCATTTTCACTTATTATGACCATCTAGACATCATAAGCAGTCTTCTGGTGAATACCCAATGTTGATATGGCTTTCCATTCAAGACAACTAGCAACAACAAGATTTTCAAGATGGCTGTCATGGAAGCCATACTGGGCATAAGATTGGCATAATTTTATTTAGGACCAACAATACATTAAATATTGTAGTCTTTTAGTGACCAAGCCATGCTGATATGACCATCCATTCAAGAGGCATAGAAATACAAAGATTTTCAAGATGGCCACTATGGCAGCAGTACTGATGTCAGATCAGTACTTTTTCCATTGAGGATCAACTTTATATCATAAGAAATCTTCTAATGAAAACATCATGTCAATATGACTTTCTGTTCAGGATTTTTTATTAAAATTTTCATCATGGCTGACATGGTGGCCATATTGTATGTCAGACTGACACCATTTTTATTTAGGACAAACTAGACATTATCAAAGGTCTTTCAGTAACAATCCCATGTGTATTTGACATTTATTCTAGAAAGGTAGCAGCAACCAGATTTTCAAGATGGCCACTGTCACAACCATAGTGGTTTCACTTAGGAACAACAAGACATCATAAGAGGTTTTATGGTAAAAACCCTATGTCAACATGACATTTTGTCCAGGAGAAATGACATGATTTTCACAATGGCAGCCATAATGGACATCAGGTTGGCATCAATTCCATTTAGAACAAACTAGTCATCATAAGAAGTCTTTTAGTGAAAACCACATGTTGATATGACCACCCAGGAGAAGTAATGATAACAAGACTTTCAAGACAGCAAATGTGCTGGCCATACTCAATGTCTGAGTGGCAACCATTAGATAAATGAGTAATTTTATGGCAATCCTCCAAGCAGGAGAAGTTATAACAAACTTATGCTAATAGTCGGACAGATGATGGACAACAGACGATCCAATAAACTGTTTAGGTCTATGACCAGGAGAGGTGATAAAATGAAATTATAACATTGATAAAACTTGCACAAAGACTATCAGAGAACAACAAATTTAACAGCTGAAAAGATCTTACCCAATCTCAAAATAATACATTCCATGTTTGAGAATTGCATCAGTTCTTGTGGGCATGATCTTTGTGGCCTTCCCATAATCCTCCAATGCCAGAAGCATGTCACCTCGCTGTAGGTAAAGGAAGAATCAATCAATATTTTCTAAAAGGTAAGCATATGCAGGAAATAAGAATTTTGTCTCCTAATAGTTTTGTTCTATACTGAAGAATGATGAGATTATTCAATTCTGTGAATTCAGTTTTAAGGCAAATTATCATCATGATTTTGCTGAAAATAACATTTTGATTGGTACTTAAATTTGCAGACTGGCCATTACTGATGAATAGTACTATTTTTTTCTAAGGCTGAATATTTCTTTTGAATTCCATAATAGAAAACTTAATTTTGCAGCTGGCTGCAACAAGCTGAAAAACCTGCAATGAGTTCACCTCGCTGGGCAAGCTTATTCTTCTGCTTAAATATTTATATGTGAGCTTCTTTCAAGACTACATCTGTCACCACTGAGACTGCTATCAGATGTCTTAATCTCTGTTATTTATATCATCAAGAAGCCCATATTTGTTAGCCAGGTCCAAGTGGTTGAGAATTGGACATACAAAAAAGTTCACTCTGCATCACTCAAAATTATTTTTAAAAAACTGATGGATATTTGTTTTATACAACATTGTGCAATTTAGGAAGACATTTTCATCAATGAAATATTAGATGAATTCTGAAGTAAATCTGTTTCCATTGTTTAAACCATTGTTGTCTTTGTATCGAAAGTGAGGTCAAACAAAAGTGTTTTCCAGTTATGCACTGGTCAGACAAATGAAAACCTATTTAATCACTGCCTCCCACCCCACCATCAAAAATAAACTCATTTAGTATTTTCATTATATTATCTTTAAAATAAAAGCATTAAGATATGAAACTGGTGATTTGACTGATAGCAATTTCAGTCCCAGATGACCTAACACAGAATAACTCTGGTGATGTGACTGATACCAATTTCAGTCACAGATGACCTAACACAGGATCAGCTCATTAGTTAAGCAATGTTTTATACTGACCAGACTTTATGCCAACTTTCATGCCATTATCCAAAGATGAATGATTCAAAAAGGCCCAAGACGCAGCAATAATCCTGACGTCATGGACTTTGATTTTCAAGAAACATAGATCTCTCTCACTTGGATTGATAAGCTCTTAAATTATAGTCCAATAATCCACTGCAAAATGATAACTGCCAAAATATTGGAAATAAATTTTCAACAAATACAAAGTGGGCATTACACTTTCTTTTCTCCTCTAATCAGGATAGAACTGTAAGGCTCTAATTGAGCAAAGGAGTAACATGCTGGAGATTTCAGTAGGAATAAGATCTATCAAGAGCAGCTGATTCTTGGCCTGAAACCAGGCTGGCAAAGAAGAAAGGCCAAATCATAGTTATTACTGAAACAGAAACAACCTTTTCCCCCATGGTAAAGCATGAATTTCAATCTTTCTTCATGCTGATGATGGGAGCCTGTTTTATGGGAAGGGTTCTCAAAGAAAACTTTGCTCCAAAGTCTATGAGAAGGTTTAGATAATGACCAAAGAACATACAACTGGTACCACCTTCACATTAATGAGACTGGTCTCTGGAACTTGAAGATCCAGATCAATTCTAAAAAATTTATGTCCAATACTGAAGTGCCATTCATAGAGAATTTAGGAGTACTTGAGAGAGCAGCTCTATAGCCCCTAATGGTGGATACTGAGAAATCTTTAACATAAAACAGAAGAAGAAGAAATTATGAAAAAAGTAGTTAATGAAGAGCAGATAGGATCAATACTTTTCCTACTGTACCAATTATAAAAAATTTTCCACTTGGCATCGTAACAACTAGAAATCAATTTCCATTTAGCATGAGTAATGCATTTGGCAACTTTTCTTGAGAGCTGGTCCTCACAAATAGATCATTTGATTGTGCTGGGTGTGAAGGTGGAGAATTTGTGGAGTGTTGTGCATGAGGAACACTGTGCTGCAACAGCAAAACACTCTTCAGTGGTAATTCAAAGGCTGCAATGGTATATCAATATATTGGGATACATCTCTTTTGCTCATAGTTTATGCAGTATAAAACAGAATATCAAAACTTTAATAATATTTTAAAATGAAAGCAACAGTGTCAATTGTAGAAAATTCAGAAACTATTCTTTATGGTTGTTATGTACAATTTTCCACAGCTCACAGGTATTATCTATTGGAAACTTCTGCTCCAAAATAAGATTTTTCACTAATATAAGCTCTGCTCTTGAATGAATAGTTAACTGATTGCTATATCAGATTTTTTAAAATCTGTTCCAAAATGCTGTATTAAGGTTTTAGGTCCATTAATGCCATAGTCTGCTTGTTCAGTCAGGGGTATTTTGACCAAATAAATATCTTTACTTCTTAATTTCAATTTTTTAAATTCTTATTTATTCAATTTATCTTAACCCCAATAGGATTATATAATTTTGTAGCACATGATCCTGCAGGGCCAGTGCTCAAAGAAAATGTTTTTAGATGCAGGCTCCAGGCTGGTGACTTAATACACTCACAAACCCTGACTGAAATTCCACAAGCCTGGACTCCAGTTTCCACATGCCCAAAATTTCCCCTTTTTTAATATTGTCACACAAAATTGCAATAGCTACGATTCAAATACAAATTCAATAGGGGTCAAAGGGGTTTGAAAGTAATGCAAGTGTCATTAGTCTTCATCACTACACTCACTAGGAACTGGATGGCCCTGATGTTCAAACTTCTCTGCTGGATTCTCTGAGTGAATCCTGGTCAGAACCGAGTTGGTGTATGTCGATGTATTGTTTACAGTATGTGCAAAGAATTAATAGCTCCTCCCCCCCTCTTTTTTTCACTGGCATTCTTCACAGTGTAAAACTCCGTCAACCAAATGCTTCCTAAATCAGATTAAAAAATGAAGTACACTTGAACACTACTACAGATGCAGTAACATCTGACTTCAAAGAAACAATGCTGCTGTTCACAAACTTGTCAAAAATATTATACATATGGCTTAAACATTCTCATTCAAGGCAATGATATGTAATAACTTTTGTTCTTGTACATGTATCTAGGATCTCGTTGATTACCTATAATGGGTTGTTCCACTTCCTGATCCAACCTTTACAAATTAGCACAATGGGCTCACTCACTGCAGCCTTCAAATAATTGTCAGTCAGTTAAGTAATATTTGAAATGGTGGTTTACACCTGACCTCTTTGCCTTTAATTGCGCTATTTAAACTGCCCAAGGGATAGTTTTACCTCAGCTCCAATCATGTAATGGGGATATACTGAAAGTGTTATTGTTTTTCTTTTTTTTCTTTTCTTTTTTGTTTTTTTGAAGATTACTGAAAATTGTGTTTTCTCAAAACACGACCATGTCAGGGGATTTGGGAGTACAAAATCGTACTTTTAGCATGATACGCCATCCTTCAATTTCAGATCTCAATTTCATGTAGGACAGTGATGATCTAAGTTAGATTCTGGCATGTTATGGCAGGTATGTAAAATACATTTACACATTTAATCAGCATGATCAAAGTTTCCTCAGGAAATTTTTTTTTTTCAACAAGCCCAACGGGCACCTCACTTAGAATACAGGACAAGCCTGATCTAAAATTAGAGGGGAGCCCCAGGCATTGGGCTATCAGATTTTTTGAGCACTGAGGGCTAAATTGTCTGAGAAAAGAAATGAAAATTGCACTCTGCTTTTAAATTGTCTGTATTTTAATTAGGTTTGGTATTCTGTCTGTTCCACATTTAATTTTGAAATACAGCTGAAAAGGGTAGTTTACCAGCATGCCTCTCTTTTTTGTCTATCCAGCATGTACATTCAACATCATTTAACATCATTTTTGAGCTCATAATCACTGACTTGTAACTCCACTAACACTTTCCGAGCTCCAATATTCTGATATACTTCATGACTTTAAAAATCACCGTCATCACTACTACCATCAGCCACATTTTCATAATGAAATCATCTGATGATGAATCATGCTGAAATCAGCCATTTTGGGTTTTCTATGTAGCCTGTATTTTAAACACACATTTGAGAAACTTCCTTGATACAAGGTTCAAACTAATAATGCTTGTTACAGGGCCAAATGTGCCAGTCAAATTTAGTTAAACAACCATTCAAATCAAGATGAAGAACCCAGATGTGTAAACAGTTGCCAACTTGAAAAAAGACAGATGTTGTGACAAGTGCTACGATACCTCTACTGACATGACTTATCTCACAACAAACACTTTAATAGTAAATGCTTGAATAAAAATTTTTATACAGAGTAGATAATATTTTAACATGTGCAGCCTGAAACTAATTTGTGGGAGTTCATGCACATCACTGTTCTCAAAGTAAGCAAATTCATACACACTTTTTGCAATTCATGCAATCACATGCCCTGGCAACATCTCTGCATTAAATACATTCAGACTAAACTGATCATGACCTATAAATGAGCACCAACACAAAATTAAACCCAAATCAGTGAAGCATAAAGTATGGGTCAAAATGACCTACTTTTACAAGATGGTTTTAGTGCTCATCAAAACTCATTCCCCCCCCACAAAGTTTCATGATTTTTTATAGGAAAGTGCATCATGCAAAACAAATTTGTAATCATGAGCTCAATGAAAAAACATAACTTAAACCATTAAAATGTGAAATGAGGCCACAGAAACCTTCTTCTGTTATACAGATGGAGTACTAGCAGACATACATACAATTATCTAGTTTAAATATTTCTGGCATAAGCAGTGCTTGAGAAATATTTTTTAAAAAAACAACACAGAATGTAACAAAAGTTACTGAGGGCTGTTCCATTTAAACATGCATGGTACCCAGGGAAAGCAGTTTTTTAAAACTATATGCCAGGGTACTTTAATTTCAAAGAGATTGTATTCAGATAATAAGAAAATTCTAAATTCCATCTATAGGTGAGTACCCCACATTAAAAGTGCCTTCCTGGGTCCAGGGTATGTTTTACTGGAACAGCCCTGAAGCATAAAATATGAGTCATAGTGACCAACTTAAGTAATCGGGGAGTAGAATTCATCAAAATACATCTCTTAACCAACTTTCATGAATCTCATTATAACGGTAAGAAAACAGTATGCTAACAACCCAATGTGGCCATGAGCTAAATGTATAATCTTAACCAAAAATGTACAAAACTATGTACATGTATGCACAAAGTAAGCTCTATTATCCCCCTTTCATGGGGGTACATGCTGTGAAATGCACTCCAAGCTGTTGCCTAGGAGATGCAATATGTCTGTACACATGTACATGCTTTTATAAGTGCTGACACTGACACTGACACTGACACCTGAACCAGGCATAGTACAACAGCTCTCCCCTACATGACAGAGACAAGCAAAAAATTTATTTCATTGCAAAACCTTTATTCTGTAACCTCCATAACTCATGGACTGTTAATCCCATGTATTGTTGATTAAACAGATGAATGAAGTCCCATACCTTCTCGTACATTTCGGCTCGTCGGAAGTATGCCTCATGATCTTTAGGGTTTAACTTAATGGCTTGAGTGTAATTGACAATAGCCATCGTAATATCTCCCTGTCTCCTGTAGATCTCGGCCCTGTGGAGGAGGGGGAAAGATTAGTTTCACTGGAATTTTGTCATAGTTACATGCAAGCAAAACAAAATTACAACCTGCCACATAAGCATGTATCATTTTATTAAATAAGCTGAATAACAATATAATGCTATCATGATAAATTTCTCTGCTTTGGAAGATGCACTATCAGTATATAAGGTCTGAATCAACTGATATTCCTCCAAGCAGTGTTATAAAAACACCTTCCAAAATATCTGTAACTTATGGACTTCCTTTCTGACATTAAAAGCATTAATTATGTAGACATCTTTTGGTAGATGACCTTTCTGAAATTCAAAAATAAAAATCCAAATATGACTCTCCTTTTTTTGAAAAGCTTGTATAATGTAGTCAATCAATATTCTTCTTCACAACTATCCATGTTTCAATGCATGCAAATAACAACATACAATTTTCCAAAGTGATACCTCTCAACTGTTTAGATAGGTGTCTAAAACACGTGGCTCATGAGCCACATGCAGCCTGCCAAGCCATATCCTGTGGCCTGCAAACTGATTGGTGTCACACGGTGTCATGAGAGATAACAAAGGTGGTGCGGCCCTTGGGCCATCAAAAATGCCCTCATGTGGCCCTCAGGTGGTTTGAATTTCAATCCCCTGGTTTAGATGAAGGTATTAATTGTGAGCCCAATAACTTGTTTTGAAACATCAACATATGGAAATATTTCATGGTATTTTGTCTTTTCAAGTGACTGCTTTCAATACAATATTTCTACAAAAAAAAAAAGAGTTCCTGTGATCACATGACTGTAAACTCATATTATGTGGGCAAGCATGATACTTTAACAATTCACCTGACAGATAATAACCTAAAAGTAATCATGGGTATATATAAGGTGCGATCAATATAATATGGAAGGATTTAAGCCATTAATGGATTATGGGTGGATTATTAAAGACATCAGGCAGCATAAAACAATAAACATTACTTGAATTCTTATGGCAGGGTCGTTTGGCTGTTTGTTGAGATACTAAAGTGTGCATCATCTCGCAATGCTAAAATGCCAAAATCAAAACAGCTGAAATATCACAAAATTCGGTAATGGATTGAAACAGGAATTTCATTGGATGGAATCATGTTCAAAGGGATATGAATATGCATTCTGTCATTCATGTAAAGTTGAGTTTAAATAAGAACTTTCCAAATTCAACCCAGACGGCACTAATGTTGAGCAGTTCCAGCAGGTATTCAGCAACATGAATCTAACCACATGTAGGAAACAATTTAAACTTCTTGGTAGAGTCATATTACCACTGCCATATTCCAATGTTGACAGTGATAGGACATTTCCTATACTAAAGAAAATTCAGGCAGAATCAAGAAGAAACTGATATATCATTTCCTAAGTGTTGAGACCAACAATGATGAGGACTGCCACAAATATAATCCAAACACTGCTCTACTAATGCTAAAAATGTTTGTGCTACATACAAGGAAAGTATGAAAGGCAAAATTTACTGTGAAATGACTGATGTGATGAGATGCTGTGCATATTTTATACAGAAAATAGAAAACTGTTCAATAGCTGTCATTTTTGTCCATGTACAAGCTAACAATTGGGTCAATGAAAATTCTGCTAATTTGAAGTCACACTGGTGACCAAATTTTGTGAACCTCCAGATCTGTCCTGAGCTGTCACACATATGTCAATGACAACTAAGCTCATTGCAAGAAATTTTAATGCTTCTTACTCATGGCCTATCATGAGCTGAAAGATGGCATTAAACCCATACCAACTAACCAATCAGCAAACATTTTTCCAACAGATTATAAGAAAATTCCCTAGCTGGCAAGTAGGGTTAACCAAACAAACAGAAAATGAAATAAAGTATTATCATATTCAAAAAGTGAAGAAACACAAAAGTAAAGTGAATATAATAGAAACTGAAATCAAGCACAGGACAGTTATTATTTCAGTAAAAACAAAAAATTTACCAATATTAAAAGTTGCATTATTGACTTCTTGGACTCCCTCTTTTCTCACCCAAAGTTTGCCAATTTATACCCCCATGACTACAATATTTCTGCTGTCAATGAGCAAAGTGTCATAATGTTGCTGAATTTACCAAAACTCATAAAATGCTCAAGGATGCTTAACGATATTATAATCTTCATTTTAATAAAAATGATGTACTGACATAGATCTGTAAGCTCCAGAATGTTGCTTGCTGTGCTTCAATATGTATGTTAGATCTTCCAATGCCTGGGCTTTCTTATCCTGTAACACGAACAGCAAGTGACGATGCCAGTAAGCATCTAGCAGCATTGGTTCCAACTCTATTGCTCTGCAATGTAAAAAAAAATCAAATACACTAATACATGGAATAAACTGATACATGGAATACAGTATATTTTCATTATTCTGATGTCTCAATAATACATTTGTACCATACCACAATGGGAATGCTTTATTGTAAACTTTCCACTTATTCAAAAATTTTAATGTACATGGTCAGCATAGAACAGATTTTAATGGTGAATATTCATGATTTGCTGTCTCCTTGGGTCCATCTAGTCTATACAGAGATTCCACAGAATGATGAGTCCTACCTAAGAATAGCATTAAAACGACAACTTTCTGCAAATGTTTACAGAACTGGAAAATTATAGCATCTCAGGGTACATAATTTAAGCATACAGAATACTACATGAAAGTTTTGGCTGAGATCTGTAAATGATACAGAATACTATATGAAAGTTTTAGCTGAGATCTGTAAATGACACAGAGGATGTATGACTTTAAAAATATTAACAAAGAATCTTAACACCTTTCACACTGATGTCAGAACTGGTGCCTTAAAAGTTATAACAACGTCCTATCATTCACAGGCTAAAGAGAAATATGTTTGGTTTGGTGTTTTACAACAGAACAACACATGTAGCTTATTTAGTGTCCAGGCAATTGGAATAAACTGGACATGCCAAAGTAGCTGACATGGACTAATTCAATGGGAGAATTCAAAATCATACCCTTTTGGTGGTGCATAATATATACTAACCACTCAGTTACCATGGCTACACAGAAATAAGCATAACAGGTGACTACCATGATCAAGGGATTTTATCATTTATATACATGGTTATGTGTACAAATAAAATTGTATGCATCTGGTTGGATTTTCAAACTTTTGTGTCCACGGATTGAACTGTGACAGCATTTTCTGTTATTTTAAAAACTTTATCATTTTCAATGGACTTATTTCCTCAAGTTATAAGTAACCTTATCATACAACCTCTGGACAGCTAAAATTTTGGAATACATTTCCCCAAAAATGGAGTTTCAGAAAAATGAACTCTTAACACAGTGGTCTCCTTTTGCAAGAGCCCCACCCACCCCCACCCCACCCCCGACCAGCAGCCACCCGCTTTATATGGCCAGAATCCCTTGGCACGGACGAGTTTGTATCCAAAAGTACCCCTCTAGGATGGCCAGCATACCAATGGAAAAATGTCAGATTTAAGTCCCATGAGAAAACACATATTGGGGTTTACTGATAGAAATCTCATGAATATTTGTTGACTTCAAATTCAAAACACTGACATTTGTTCCAACATTCCAAAAAAATGCATAACTTTAATTCATACAAAGAGGTTAGTAATCCATTTATCTTTATTGCTGTGAGCTCCTTTGATGTCACTCTGATAATTATTAGCTATTACCAATAATTATTAAGATTACAAAATTTAACAGCTTGGAAGTACTGTATCGTTCACCAAAAGTTAACATGACATCTAGTTGCATAAAGTACAAAATGGTATCTTAGCCATTGTGGTTTCTCTCTCACAGATTACGAAAGGGAACCCGAGTAAAACCAATCAATCATGTCACAAGATAAATTCCTTTGCAAACAATAAACATGTCATGCAATAGCTATGAAATTAGTTTCACATTGGTATAGTCGCCAATGAAGGAAGTTGTTGCAAAAAGTGCAAAATGTCTGGGATTCTCAGCTTAGAATGAAAGCAATTCGATTAAATGAAAATAGAGAGAGCCCCATGATTATAGCTGAGAAATTTGACATTACATGGATTCAAATATACATTCCAGGGAAAATGGAATAGATGGAGAGTTACAGGTAGAAGTTTGTACCCTGATTTTATTGACAAGGTATCTCAATGGCTTTGCACTATCATTGATGATCATTCATAATAATTTTCAATAAAATTAATACAAGTTAAATCACAATAATCCCATAACATAAATGTGGTTTTGAAATGAAAATATTAAATATTTCAAAATCAGTTATCAGTGATTCCTTTCTTACTTTTAATGTAATCACTGCTCCCATCTGTATGATTCCCCTTCTAGAAAGGCCACCCCTCTTATAAGACCACTTTCATACTGCAGAACAGGTGGTCTTATAAGAGGGGAACAGCACTTGAATTCATAGATTTATAAGGGACTCTGTTTTGTCTTCAAAGAAAGATCTTTGTTCATTTGGTCCTTAAATTTGTGGTCTGTAGTAACACAAATCCAACAAATATGGCACTTTTTAAAGAAAAATGACTTCATAATCTATGCAAATGTCTTGTGATTTACTTGTTCAAATCTTTCTCCGCTTTCTTGATATAACCAAGCTGAAAATATAAAAATACGTCATCTGAATAAGATATCAAGCATCTCTCTGTTATGCATACTGTATTTATCCCACAACAAACCTATTCTCAAAGATAAGCCTCTGCAACATTTAAAATTTTTAACAAATATTCATTATAGATATCTGTCTGATAACTGATAAACAAGTCCATGCCCTTACTCTTTGACAAATTTTCCAGACAGCCCTCTGCCCCTCCTAGTTTAATCATGGAAGAAATACTGTAAATCAGTGTAACAAAATTATGGCAACAAAGAAATGTTTAAAACTTAATCATAACTGTTTCAGCAACAGTCTTTGGTTGATTGAAACTAATAAAATGAAATTTTAATAAGAAAAATTTCAATTAAAACAATTCATCTGCAAATGAGCTGCAACAGCACCTGAAAAATATTAACAGTGTGTACTACTTCTAGGACATAAAAATTATACCATCATGATATCTCTTTCACACTTTTACTCTCTTGTAAGACAAGGGAACCATGACCAAAGAGTAAACCAAATATAGGGATTCTTATCTATGCAAAACATGAAGCATGACTCAAACAGCAAATCTGTTAGACTGAACAAAAACTACCACAGACCTTTCTATGCAATGCTCCCCTACGACAGTAGTCAAAAGCTCTTGGCTTGTCCTTCATTTCTTCCGTAAGCTTCTCAAGCTCTTCATGTAAGATCTATGATATTTTTAAACAACATGCAAGTCAGTATCACAAGTAAGATTTGAAAAAAGATACAAATTGACTCCTAACAGGAAGTTTTTGAGGATGTATATAGTGACAGTTCGCAAAGAAGACCCAACGCTTTGTAAATTAATTAAACGTAACAAGAAAAGGATCTCTACAAAATAATGCTGATAATCAAGAATGAAGCATTAAATGCATATATATGCAAATTTTAAGTTATCAAGTCTACCAGTATTACAGCATAATGGCAAGAAAATTTACTAATCTGTTAAAATTTTGAATTTGTACCAAACAATATCAAAAAAATTAATCATTCTAAGCTCTAATCAGTTCTGTGCCCATTATCTTGAAACTGAAACTTAAGCTCTAATTCGAAACATGTGAATTCCATAATTTAAATTTGACTCATTTTCATTTACTCCAATTATAGCTTGAATCACAGAACTTGTCAGGATTATCTTAACTTAGGATCTATTCCACCTTGTTCTAGTTCTCTTATTTAAATGAATAGTCAAACCTGCTTCGAGAATCACCTGTATTAGGCAATCATCTTTTGAAAACAACCAGCTTTTCAAAGTCTCGTAGATGAAAATATTAAAGAACAAAATATCTATTAAGCAACCACCTGTCTACGTGGTCACATTACTCATTTCCCTGGGATGTCTGCTTAAACAGGATTATCTGTACTCTAAAACTGCTCTCTAAAGGATAGGGTTTTATTTTTAATTTGAGTTCAGAGTTCGAATACTTATGAAAATATTAGACCTGGTCTTGCCAAAAGTAACACTATACAATATACAAATGTTAAATTTTAGTGACATCCAATCCTCAAGAAGAAAAGATAACAACAATCGCTTATCTATTTGAAGTACCTTGCAGTGTATGCTACCAAAGTTTACATAAAATATAAAACTGAAGAGGTGTATTGTAACACTAATAAAGGTTTAAAAATGAAAATTTACAACTAACGTAGAGACCTTTACCACCCTGTAAAAGAAAAACACTAGACTTTCTCTAAAACATGTTACAATGCTAACACATGTACTATGACAATCTGGAAATCAAAATGTAATGAATAAGACATGTTACAATGCTAACACAAGTACTATGACAATCTGGAAATCAAAATGTAATGAATAAGACATGTTACAATGCTAACACATGTACTATGACAATCTGGAAATCAAAATGTAATAAACATGTTACAATGCTAACACATGTGCTATGACAATCTGGAAATCAAAATGTAATAAACATGTTACAATGCTAACACATGTACTATGACAATCTGGAAATCAAAATGTAATAAACATGTTACAATGCTAACACATGTGCTATGACAATCTGGAAATCAAAATGTAATAAACATGTTACAATGCTAACACATGTACTATGACAATCTGGAAATCAAAATGTAATAAATAAGAGTCTAACTAAACATATTGTTAATATGTTTATGACAATGTAAGATCCACCAAATATTATATTTAATTATGTGAAAGAGAATTTGATAGTTTATACATAGAGTGTTTTACAGGAGTGTGAATTTGATAATTTAAATTTAACAGGTCTAGATTTTATACATAGAGTAATTACAGGAGTGTGAATTTGATAATTTAAATTTAATAGGTCTAGATTTTATACATAGAGTAATTACAGGAGTGTGCATTTGAGAAGTCTAGATTTTATACATAGTGTAATTACAGGAGTATTCATTTGATAAATTTATAATTTATACTTAGTGTAATTACAGGAGTGTGTTTTTGATAAATGTAAAATTTACACATAGTGTAATTACAGGAATGTGCATTTGATAAATATGTAATTTATACATGGTGTAATTACAGGAGTGTGCATTTGATAAGTCTAGATTTTATACACAGAGTATCATGTAGAAGTATGAATTATACTTTATGCATAAAGTATCTTATAGGAGTGTGAATTTAATATAATTATGAAGTAAGTTCAATAATATTATGAGTTGAACTGCTTGCAAAGAGTGGAATATTATTTAATGTGCCATAAATTTCATGTAAAAAAATGATGAGTTTAACATTCTATTTATCATAAAACATTAAGGACTTTGCCTTATTCAATGACACTGTAATGTGACGTATGGCATTATGACAAAAATGACACTGCTATGTGACAATGCAAAGCATTATGAAGTGACACTGCTATGTGACATCACATAGCATCATGACAGTAACACTGCTAAGACATTGCACAACATTATGACAGTGACACTATGCGACACTGCACAGCATTATTACAGTGACACTGCTGTGACATTGCACAGCATTATGACCATTATGACAGTGACACTGCTGTGACATCATACAGCATTATGACAGTGACACTGTGACATTGTACAACATTATGACAGTGACACTGCTATGTGACAATGCACAGAATTATTAGTGACATTGCTGTGACATTGCACAGCATTATGACAGTGACACTGCTAAGTGACACTGCACAGAATTATTAGTGACACTGCTGTGACATTGCACAGCATTATGACAGTGACACTGTTATCTGGCATCACAGCAGTATGACTGTAAAAGCATAACAGTGGCACTGCTATGAGATATCACACAACATTATGACAGTGACACTATGTGACATTACACAGCATTATAACAGTGACACTGCTATGTGACATCACTCAGCATTATACCAGTGACACTGCTATGTGATATCACACAGCATTATAACAGTGACACTGCTATGTGACATCACACAGCATTATAACAGTGGCACTGCTATGTGACATCATACAGCATTATGAGTGACACTGCTATGTGACATCACACAGCATTATGATGCTGACACTGCTATGAGATATCACACACCATTATTGCACAGTGTGGCAAGTAATCTTTTGACATTATGATGCTAACAATGGTGAGAGTATGATGAATTCCATGATGGCATAGCACTGAAGTGGTGTTCCAATTGTAATTATTACATTTTAAATTTTTACTTCATAAACAAAAGTATCACAATTTTATCATAAATATTTTTGGAGATTTGTTAGAATTAATAGACAATCTTACATGAGTGAAGGATAATTAAAAGCTTTTTGAAAGAAAAGGAGTCAAAAATACTTTACAGTATGTTTTTATAGCAATGGAAAAATTTTGTGATTCAGCAAGTTAAGAATGAGATCTCACAAATATAATCCAGTCAAAATTTATTAGCTGCTGAAAAAAATGACTAGCTAACATTTTTGTCATCACTTGAAACTTCTACACAAATGCAACATAACATTCATTTTTTTCTAAGATCATACTTCATTCAGCTTGAGTGTTCATGTCCTATTCCTAACCTTCAACTGTGATCAAAGAGCTGTGAATCAAGCCAACAGTAGAAATGGTTGATTGTATTTTGTTTCTAATCAGAACCACATCTCAGATTAAAATTACTCTATACTTTTTTCTGATACAGGACATAACCCATTTGCATAATTTGTTCCTGTTAATTGTTTTTCTCCTGTTGTTCAATTGTACTCACACACACACACACACACACACACACACATATATATATATATATAGTAATTTTGACCTGTTGCCTACACAGTATAGCACAAATATTTTGAAATAACTATAGCTAATATTTTGGCAACTGAGACAATTTTTTATAAAGATAGAAGGCATTTCTGGTTGTCCCTGAAACCTCCATGCTTCAATGTAACTTGCCAATGTCAAACCCCATAATTTCAGACAAAAAAAGCTACGATCTATGTCAGCTAAAAAGTGCTATACACTTTATACAACTGACAGTAAACATGAAATTTATAAATTTCAATTACAATTAACACATGTGACTTTATAAATGTACAATCGTACCATTAATTAATGAGAATGCTAAGTGACATTACAAATGGTAAAGTAAAAGCATTTGGTTTGGTGTTTTATGGCACAAAATTACATGTAGGTTATTTTGTGCCATGGCAACTGAAGATAAGTGCCTTGCCCATGGACACACCAGTGTAGCCAACCCAGGCTGATCATGTATCCTTTCAATCAAACATTCAGCACACTAACTTCTGAGCCACTGTGACTTTTGCCAACATCTGTCTCATTACAACATACAGTCGAGTGATATAGGCCTATTCTACATCTCTGAGCCTGCAGGGGGTTAACATTAGTTACTCCAGATAGGATATAAAATCCTAATTTATTCTTTATAAGAGTCAATCAGTTTTCTGAAAATAATACACTGTTCAATTACCAGTCACATACTAGCTCATAGTCTCATAGTTACAGATTATCTATTATGGGAAGTACTTGAAATTAGGTAGGGATTATTTACATGTTTCCCATATCAATGAGAAATGTTTTGTATGACATCACTACATGTGGGTTTTGACATGACAGCTGTTATGACATAATAATGGTTCATTCATATTTTTGTACCATTATGATTGACACTGTATTCTTTTGTTCAACACGTAAGGAATCTACATTAACTATTTTATTTTCTCAACTATAAAACTGATGCAAATTAATGGTTCTGAAGATGTATATAATAAATATAATAAATTTTACATGTCAGGATATGTTGTATAATAAATGGAACCATGCATGTTAGGATATATTGAGTAACTGACTCATCAAAAAAATAACTTTTCCATTGCACTTAGTCTTGAGGTTTGTGCTTTTAGGCACTTGTGAATTATTCAACATAGCCACATTGCAAAACAGGAATTATCCTCAGCAAACTTTTCTATGTAATTCACCCACTGGTGGCCCTTTTCTTACCTGCAAGACATCCAAATTTTCATCATTCTCCACAAGTGGTTCAATGTACTCTAAACTCTCTGGGATGGAGCTAGATATGGAGATCTTTCTGTTGGGAGCACAAACAGGAAATGGATATATAAATAATTAATCTCAAAAATAATTTTCTGATGGAATAGAAAACAATTCAAAGAACTTAAAGCATATAAGCGTAACTATGTACCCTGAACATCAGGAACACACACAAAGCAAACAATTATGTACCCTGAACATCAGGAACACACAAAGTAAATAATTATCTACCCTAACATTAGGAACTCACAAAGCACATAATTATTGCCCTAACATCTGGAACACAAAATGCAGATAATTATGTACCCTAACATCAGGAGCACACAAAGCACATAATCATGTACCCTAACATTAGGAACTCACAAAGCAAATAATTATGTGCCCTAACATTAGGAACTCCAAGCACATAATTATGTACCCTAATATCAGAAACTCACAAAGCACATAATTATATACCCTAACATCAAAAACTCACAAAGCACATAATTATGTACCCTAACATTAGGAACACACAAAGCAAATAATTATGTACCCTAACATTAGGAACACACAAAGCAAATAATTATGTACTCTGAATGAAAGAATCACACAGAAAACATATAATAATGTGTCCTGAGCTTCATAATCACAAAAGCACATAATTATGTACACTGAAAATAAGAATCACACAGAATGCACATAATAATGCACCTAAACATTAGGATCACACAGCATGTAATTGATGTACCCTGAACATTAGGATCACACAGCATGTAATTAATATACCCTGAACATTAGGATAACACAGAAAGCAAATTTTCCAGTATTTCAACACAGTGTTAGCACACTCATTTTGTGCCTCTGTGGTCCAAGTGTTTGATTCTCAGATGAAAAATATGAAATAGTTAATGTTCATTCATCAAAAACAGTGGTTACATCTGGATTTGCTAGATATTTTCCTTTACATTTTTGCCTACAAGAAAACTTAAAATTAGTTTGAAAACTTATGCTTCTAACACTGAAAAACAAATAAAAAGTATGCTTCTCTAGGCAACCAAAATGTTGTAAAGTTCATGTCACATATAAAGACATTAATACCAACCTGAAAGGTAGATTTACCAAAAACTGCAATTCTTTCATAATGTGTTTGATATGCATTAGGAACTCGTGTCATACAAGCTTCATTTGCATTCCATTTATGTTTGCAGTTTAGTTATTGTCTCATTTTTCATTTAGGATCTCAGAAATATATAGTATACTGATTCTGAATTTATCACTTCCATTCACTGTTTCATTTTGTTTTTGCTCATTTGAAATAAAATGGAAATGCATTTACCTAATTGAGGTTTTCTGTCTTGGAGAGTGATAAAGGGAGAGAACTATTACTTTCAGATCTTATCTTATTAAAAGTGTACTCCAAAAAATATTAAAGTAATTAAAATGACAAAAAAGCATTGAATTTGCAATTAAATGAAAGTTATAACCACAACTACATTAAATATACATTTAAATAACACACAATACATAGGTTCGTTATACACTTTATTGTATATATAAAATAACCTTTGGCATAACAGGGGCAAATCCTGTCACAGCACACTGCACCAGCCTAGCTCTGAATTTGTTCTATAGGAATACCTCAAGAAGAGAGACTTGGAGGAGTTTGTAGGGTTGTGAAGAGTGTCCGACACCTGTAAGTGGAGTTGCAAGGGGCTGATATGTGGTATATAGGGACATTGATAACCAAAAATTGAGAAGTCTGTCCTGAGGATTCTATGATAACAAACATCAGCCGATACTCCATACATGCACCGTAGGAAGCGGGTATGAAGTATATATGGGTATAATAGTTGAGTACATTTAAGTAATGACACAAATTGGGGTTCAAAAGCAAAGTTGTGAATGCATGAAACTAAGTAATGGTCCAAATGAAGGAACAGTGTGACTGTAATGAAGGCCCCCAATTTAAGGAAATGTAAAGATCAGAGAAACCATAGTAGACAAAGAGGGGCCCAACAAGGGGTCAGAGAAGGATGCACTGTGCATTGCTTAAACTATATTTAATCAATTAAATTATACAAATATAGTTGTAAGCAGATTTTATTTTTTATTTTATTTCATTTAAATAAAATTGTACATATACAACCATTGATGATGTCATCAAATCAATAACATTTAATGTCTCCCTGGACAAAAGTAATGTGACTGTTGGCAAGGGTAAAAATCTGACAAATGTAAAAAATTTGATCCTGATTTATCAAGCATGGAAATTTTGCAACAGCTTGAAATAATTGAATTTTCAAATTCATTCATGAAGCACAATCATGTTCTATTCCATTTTGATTTATCATTCATCATTATGTGTTATTCATTTTGCATTTGCAGTTTTCTCAAAATGCATTTATCATTTTGCCAATATTCATTCTGTATTGCATTTGTGTTCACTTTTTGTTCCACTTATATTTGTTCTTCATTAACTCTGCATTCTGATTTTCTTCACTTGTAAAAAGTACTTGTTTCAAGGACTGTAGGTCAAACTCACAGAATTTTTTATTTATGTTTAAGTCAAGGCTCAAGTTCTGTCTTTAAAATCCATGTCTAACTGAAGACAAGGGACCAAGGACTACATTTTAAATGGCCATGTCTCATCTTCTATGACTTCATATGGAATGTAGGGAATAAAGATTCTTTTCTCTTAATTCCAAACACAGTATGGATATGTCTTACCGTTTTGTTTTTTCCTCCTCCTTTTGGTCTTTTCCCATTTCTTCTATTTCTGACTCTTCTGAATCGTCAGGAGTCGGTGGAAAAACCTCATCAAACCATGTGTTCCAAATATCTCTCACCCATTCACGCACATTATAGTCTGGTCTGAAATACACCCACGCAACCATGTCATGAAAACATAAATCCTTTGTAAAATCTGTTATGAGTTTCTGAACAAACTTTGATAAATTTACAACCTGACATTAATGACACTACTTTCTACCCAATATATACAGCAATAGCCTGCTCAAAATAAACTTTACTAAACTGGCATTCTGTCTCTACCACATTATCTCCAGGTTCCAGTAAATAACAGCATATATTTATTTTTGATATACTGACACCTTCACAATCTGGAAACAGACTTAGTTTTCCACTTTAGACCACATAACCACTGTTATCTTTAACTTGGATAGACTCACACTGTTAAACACTTTGAATAAATACAGAATTACAGTGAGTTCTGTAATGACATGTGCTCCAGCTGCTTCCACACCTATTAATAACACTCACTTCAGCACAGAGACATGTGCTTCATGCATTCTGTAAATTTCATGAATTTATTTTACATTTTGTATCCAGATATTTAAACACATGACTGTAATAAAGATATTCTACTTTATTCATAACTAAACATATATATCCATTAAGGACCACTGCCAAGGAAGAGAATGACAAAACCAATTTATTTTTACCTGAACATCAAATAACAAATAAATCAGATTATAGGAAATAGTTTAAATCAATGGTATAGTATTACACACAGAACTCACAGCACTTGAGTACTCACAGAACTTAAAGTATTCACAGAACTTATCACAGCACTTACAGTATTCACAGTACTCACAGCATTTACAGTATTCACAGTATTCAGCAATTCTAGTGTTCATAGTACTCACAGCACTTACAGTACTCACCACACTTACAGTACTCACTGCACTTACAGTACTCACATCACTTAAAGTATTCACAGTACTCACAGCACTTATGGTAATCACAACACTTATAGTACTCACAGCACTCACAGTACTCACAGCACTTACAGTACTCACAGCATCCCAAAAGTCAAAAATAAGCACAGTTTTGAGGGAAGGGAGATTTTAAAGTTTGTGTCAACTCTGATGAAGAGAAGTTTACTTCAAGGTTTATTAGTAACACAAATAATGTCCCAAAAGTATGTTTGTCAATTAATTTTGTTAGTTACTTACTGGCACAGTTTATCAATTTATCTGGAATTTTGATGTTTGGAAAGGTTTTGCTGTATAATAATAACACAAAAACGACATCTTGTATGTCGCCCTATACTCCAGTAATCCTGCTAAAAGAGCTTTTGGTTCACATCAATTGACCAATGGCTGAATATGCAGGAAAAAATGAGATTCTGCCTTTGCATCTGGGCCGTCAAAAATATCTCTAAATAAAACTGAATGCAGTGATTAGTTATACAAATCTTTCTGTTGTACAGAGTTAAGTCAACTACAGCAACTGAAGAAATTACATTTCTGATTATCAGCTTGAACAAGGCAATGATGTAAACAGGAACTGACAAATGACAATTCAATTGCTTTTTCCAAGCACTAAAGTATGTAAAATTACTTATGTATGAAACGAAAAGTCACTCTTGCAAACATCAGAGTATGTAAAGTCACTTATGCATGTAATACAAAGTTGCTCTGATTTAATTGTATCCCATTAGCTATTCTGGCTTAAATCATTTTAGATAATTGTATTTTCATGTCCCCACCATGACTGTTAATACATATAACAATAATTTCAAGCCCCAAAACTAAAAATTCTTGAAATGGTACTGTACTCTAAACTAATGTACAAGTCGGGTCCAAAATGCAAACAACATACACCCTGAACTGCTGATCCAGTATGCACCAAACAGACCAGGATTTATTGCTTGTTTTACTGATGACTCCTATATAAACTGCTGAGACCCAGATCTGCTGGCTGACGATGTGATGGAAAATCTGGATCTATGCA
The DNA here is from genome assembly GCA_016617855.1 of Megalonaias nervosa. NCBI lineage: Eukaryota > Metazoa > Mollusca > Bivalvia > Unionida > Unionidae > Megalonaias > Megalonaias nervosa. Next base: position 9,213 of record JAECUM010004444.1, on the reverse strand, counting down.
GTTTACAGTTAGAGCTGACTTTTAAGTGAGTATATATGGTATGTTATTTGACAAGACAGGGGAGACAACCCATAAGCTTCGGATATAATTACTTACTTTAATCCTTTTTTGTCCCCATATTCTTGAAAATTCAGAATATCTGGCAAACTATGTTTCCTCCCCTCTCTAACTTGTCTGGAATAGAGAGAAAAATGATAAGAAAGGTTTTAATAATAATAATAATAATAAATAATAATAAATAATAATAAATTATTATTATTATTATCATTATTATTATTATTTAAAGATGGTAACTCAATATGTAAGAATTAGGAGTAATCATATCTTTTAAAAGAAAGAATAAAATAAAACAAAAAAGAAAAGAAAACTTAACTTCTGATCTGAACTTTTGATCAAACATATGCGTTAATTAAAAAAATCTTTGTTCTAGGTTCAGACATCCTTTATCTGGATCATAATCACATGTCTGATATGAAAATTCTTCCAGAACTTAATATACACTAAAACACTAAGAAATTCTGGGTCTTGGTTTTGTGATATAGACCATACACTGTGACAAAAAGTTCTCTTCAAACATGGCCATAAAGATTTGCACTATACTAAGAGAATACCCAAATAACCCCATCTTATTGCACTATAATGAGATTACAGGACCCCTGATAACCTCATCTTATTGCACTATAATGAGATTACAGGACCCCTGATAACCTCATCTTATTGCACTATAATGAGATTACAGGACCCCTGATAACCTCATCTTATTGCACTATACTAAGCTTACAGAACCCCTGATAACCTCATCTTACTGCACTATAATGAGATTACAGGACCCCTGATAACCTCATCTTACTGCACTATAATGAGATTACAGGACCCCTGATAACCTCATCTTATTGCACTATAATGAGATTACAGGACCCCTGATAACCTCATCTTATTGCACTATAATGAGATTACAGGACCCCTGATAACCTCATCTTATTGCACTATAATGAGATTACAGGACCCCTGATAACCTCATCTTACTGCACTATAATGAGATTACAGGACCCCTGATAACCTCATCTTACTGCGCTATAATGAGATTACAGGACCCCTGATAACCTCATCTTATTGCACTATAATGAGATTACAGGACCCCTGATAACCTCATCTTATTGCACTATAATGAGATTACAGGACCCCTGATAACCTCATCTTATTGCACTATAATGAGATTACAGGACCCCTGATAACCTCATCTTACTGCACTATAATGAGATTACAGGATCCCTGATAACCTCATCTTGGTGCACTATAATGAGATTACAGGATCCCTGATAACCTCATCTTATTGCACTATAATGAGATTACAGGACCCCTGATAACCTCATCTTACTGCACTATAATGAGATTACAGGACCCCTGATAACCTCATCTTATTGCGCTATAATGAGATTACAGGACCCCTGATAACCTCATCTTAGAAAAGAAAAACTTAAGATACCTATCATGTGTTACCAACACTCATTTGATAAAGACGCCTCATACACAGTGACATACTGTCAACCAAATGGTCAACACTGACACACACTTGACAATGACACAGCATCAAATCAAGCATTCACCAACAATACTGTTGACAAATACTGACTATATAATTAATACGATGAGGGAGGTTGGAAGTTTTCAGATCCAGCATCCTTTATGTACAAAATACTAACATATTTTGCCTGACTCTCTCTTACACTAGGCCTATCATTAGGTTCTAGTTTAAGAACATCAGAAGCAACTCTAATTGCCTTGAGAAACATGGCATATTTTTGCACCACCTAAAATCTATATCATTTCCTGTCCTGCCTAACATGTACCTATACCTTTTAAAAGATCATTTTTTTCCCTTTCATGTCTGGATAAATTCTCTAGTTCAGATAAGTCAGAAACCATATGATAAACTAATACAAAAGAAGATACATGCTAAACCCTTATGAAACCTCACTTTGAATATGGAACATCACTCAAATTCATTAAATAAGGGACTAAAGTACTGAATAAGAAAAGACATTTAAATCAAATGTTTGTGTCAATAACGTGTCATGTTAACACAATTCTGTCCACATAATATTGTGCACCTACTCAACACCTAAAAAAGAACAATTTTCTTTCATGTTTCAGCACTTTAAAAATGGTTATTGAAATATAGGTCTCACATTGGGACACGAAGTTCTCTCTCAATAGGTTTTACTATTCTGATCATAGAGTGTCGTCGTCTAATTTTGTTGGGTCTGTGTCTCATGAATCTCTCTACTTCATCCAAGCGTGCCATGCTAACTGGGCTTCTCTGTTTCTTCTTCTTTCTAAATGAGTAAGATGGAAAAAGTTTGTTAAGTAGAATGATTCAACTGTGCCAATGACCAGTCTAACTTAAATTAGCCATAATCTCAATGAATTTTATATTGTTAAATTGTGTAACGTTTCCACTCAGTGATAATTCACTTATAAGCTAGTCTGGATATTGGATTATTCAGTCAATGACAAATATTTATAAATGTGTTTGATTTAAATCAAAGATTATTTTGCCTAGACTGACAATGATTTATTTTACAAAATTATGAAAAGCTTTGAATATTCTTAATTTAGCAGATCTAATGACTGTTTAAAAAGTGCAAAAGTGATTTACATAAATTATGCAACAGAACAGAGGAAAAAATATTTCATGTGAACAAAACAGTTTATATTTTATTTAAATGGCACTGAGACTCATATCCCATAATGTATCTGAATTAATCACATGACTTCTGTGTTATTTATACTCCTATCTAGGGATAGATGGGCACTACAAGGAAATACCCAGCCTGTTCTAAGATTAAAATTTGATTTTGCCAGGTCAGTTCCCCACCCCCAAGACAAAAACACCCCAACCATTTTACAGCTGACAAAAATGGGGGTGAGAGAGGGGAGTGGAGAAACAGGACAAAATGAAAGTGGAGAAACCCAAGCCAATAAAAACCAACGTACCCAGGTACCCGGCAAAATTTACCTACCCATCCATCTCTAACCATATCATAATATTATATATGTAACATCTCATAATACTGTATCATAAATGATGTCATAATGTTATGTAAAGAAAAGGCATAATGTCCAAGGTATTTAAATGTTTTAAATGTCATATCACTACACTATTCTAAAGTATGATTTTGAACAAAATTTGTATTTTTCATCATGCAATAAATGGATGTAACATTTGTGCTCATTTCAAATGAAATTTATAAAATTGTTGAATAATTTCAATCTCTTCCTCATAAATGTTCACAAAAGATAGAAATTATTCAACTCATTTTATACATTTTATTTTTAAGTTAGCACTCATGTACAATCCTCTATGTCTAATGAGATCTCTCTCTGCCTCTCAAAAATATATGAAAATGTGCGTGGGACTGTCCATCCTTTTAAAACTGCTCTTCAAACAGTATCTGAACTGTATATTACCAACATCTTCTCAAGATAATTTCTTCAAAAATGTTAATAATTTTGTATCAATATATATGCAAATATAAATTTAACTATGAAATGATCTAATTTATTTATGTAGTTTATTTACAGTTATTGCTGTAAGCTTTTGTGGTATCCCAAGTTCCCTTATCAACAAACTTCTTAAATGTATATAACAAAACACACAAAAAGATTAGAAATGATAGGCATAAAATATTCAGCAAAAGGTAAATATGAGCATTCCAATAAATAGAAGACAAGGCAAAAATGAAACAAATTTGCAATTTTTTTTATAACACAGTTTTCAGTTCAAATCAGATATCTTTAGGTCAATATGCCATAGAATTGTTTTTGACAGCAATGTTAAAATTGTCTTACACTATTTGACTAACTACAGAAATGTAAAGTATCTTCTAAATACAGTGATCCCTTACTATAAGGTACCTCACTGTAATGTATTACCTGATTTAACATCTGCCAATCATCATGTATTCAAGATATGGAATGAATGGTATTTTTTAGATAAACATGATGACATAACCTGTAAACATTGTATAGGCAACCTTACCTAAAATACAGTATTGTAATTTTCACCAGAAATGTTTCATATTTTCTTCAATAAGATGAAGGGGTATGGAACATACAGAAGAACTGGCCTATATGTACTTTTCTCTATATTCCATATAGCGTCTTCTACATTTAGGGAAGCTACAGGTATTTCCCAAAGTATCAGTGATCTCTTTGTGGAAACATTGTTGATTAATTAATCTGTATCAAACAGAGACAGCAAAATTAAATGTCTATATCTTACATTAAAACCTAAGCAGTCCATAATTTTAACATACGGCTACAACAAACTGGGAGAAATTGAGCCACTTTGGCTCAATCAGCAGGTCAGAGACTAAACTATCACTTGAAACTGGAATATGTAAGTAGAAGCATTTTACGGCACTTCAGCACAATAGTGGCTATTGTAGCTGCATGCGTCTCTATTCAGACAGTCGTAAAGATGGAAACAAAGTTGGAAAAGTTATTGTTGAAACCAAAGCCATACTCAAACCTTTGAACTATGCTGACACCTCTAAAACAGAAAATTTCATCTTCTTTTCAGATTCCCTTTCAACAATGAAAGCCTTGCACAATCTTAAATTTTACAATCCATTAAATTAAAATACCCATATATTACTGAAACATGTTCTAATACAATCAGTGAAAAGTATTATACACTATTGGCTGCCTAGTCACGTTGATATTAAGGGTAATGTAAGGGTAGATATAGCAGCCAAAGCTACCCTCAGTCATCTGTTTCTGAAGGGAAGATTCAATGTACTTACTTCAAATACTGGACAAATCAGCATGTTCATCACACTTGGCAAAATATGTGGAATGAAAATTCTACAAAGTTCAGAAATGGAACAAATAGGGTATAGACTGATCTGTCAGCACATAATGCAACAGCAGGTCTGGGTTTTAGAAAGTTTGCAGTTATATGAACTTTATACAGGCAACAATACAGCTCTACATTGTTATAACATGATTAATGATATACCACAATGCCACAATGGACACCAGGACCAAATTATAAAACAGGATATAACACAGTGCCACTATTAACACCATGACCAAATTATAAAAATGGATATAACACTGTGCCACTATGGACACCAGGACCAAATTATAAAACAGGATATAACACTGTGCCACTATGGACACTAGAACCAAGTTATAAAAAAGGATAAAACACAGTGCCACTATGGACTCCAGCACCAAATTATAAAACAGGGTATAACACAGTACCACTATTGTCAACATGACCAAATTCTAAATATTATATTAGCTAAAAATAAAAAAATTAAATTAAAAATAACAGAATTGCAAACATTCGCTATATGAAAAATTTGCATAAAAAACAATGAGCTTGAATTAGTCTCTCCAAAGTATGACAGTACGGACTGAACAGGTCTAAATAAAGTATGACAATATGGGATTGAATTGGTCTATCCAAAGTATGAAGATATGGGGTTGAATTGGTCTATCCAAAGTATGAACATATGAGTTGAATTGGTCTGTCAAATGTATGACAATATGCGTTGAATTGGTCTGTCAAATGTATGACAAAAGGTATGGCAATATGGGTTGAATAGGTCTGTTAAATATATGACAATTTTCGGTTGAACTGGTCTGTCAAATGTATGGCAATATGGATTGAATTGGTCTGTCAAATGTATTATAATATGGGTTGAATTGGTCTGTCAAATGTATGGCAATATGGATTGAACTGGTCTGTCAAATGTATGATAATATGGGTTGAACTGGTCTGTCAAATACATGACAAAAAGTATGGCAATACGGGTTGAATAGGTCTATTAAATGTATGGCAATATGGACTGAATTGGTCTGTCAGATGTATGGCAATATGGGTTGAACTGGTCTGTCAAATGTATGGCAATATGGGTTGAATAGGTCTGTTAAATGTATGGCAATATGGATTGAATTGGTCTGTCAAATGTATGGCAACATGGATTGAATTGTTCTGTCAAATGTATGACAATATGGATTGAATTGGTCTGTCAAATGTATGACAATATGGGTTGAAAAAAAAAACAATATGAAACTTAGTATTATCTTTTTGTTTCCAGTTGAAAACATTTTAATCCGACAAAATTTAAATGCACAAATATCATTAAGTGAGAAAAAAAATGTTGTATCTAACCTAAAATTAATGCTATACAGAACAGTGGCATTGTGTTTATACACTCCTCCACTCCCTCCCCTGACATACATATAAGAAGCATCCATCAAGTTTTTATTTTCATATCCTTTAGGTCTCACATTGATCTTACAACTTTAACACAATACAGTTAACTATGCTGTCTGTAATGTTCCATACACTTTTTATTGGCTTTTATCCAATATATGAATAAGTACAGATAAAACTATTTTTACAATTTTCAACTCATTCTCAAACACAAAATATTTTGCATTTTGCAAGAATAATTTTTACTGTATACAAAACCTCCCAAAAAAGTCAAAATAATTTTCATTCACATATTGTGTAGAAAATAAACTAAATGGTAAAAACAATTACAGACAGCAGAGTAGTTTCTGAAAAGAACAAAAATTAAAACATCTTTAAAACTATAAATTCTGATAGTTACTCCACTTTCCAATGATGAATCTGTGATAGTGCACTCAAAGTTGGACTGAGACAAAGACAATAAAATGAATGAGGTTAAGTATCATTACTGGATTGAAAATTACACTTATGACTCATAATTCTTATATTACCCTTATAAATCCTAATTCTTAAGTTACCCTTATGAATCATAATTCTTTTTTACCCTTACGAATTATAATTCTTAAGTTACCCTTATGAATCATAATTCCTTTTTACCCTTATGAATCATAATTCTTATGTTACCCTTACGAATCATAATTCCCTTTTACCCTTATGAATCATAATTCTTTTTTACCCTCATGAATCATAATTCCTTTTTACCCTTATGAATCATAATTCTTATACTACCTTATGAATCATAATTCTTAAATGACCCTTATAAATCATAATTCTTATATTACCCTTATGAATCATATTTCTTATATTACCCTTATGAATCATAATTCTTAAGTCAACCTTATGAATCATAATTCCTTTTTACCCTTATGAATCATAATTCCTTTTTACCCTTATGAATCATAATTCTTATATTACCTTATAAATCATAATTCTTATATTACCCTTATGAATTATAATTCTAATATTACCCTTATAAACCATATTTCTTATATTACCCAGATGAATCATAATTTTTATATTACCCTTATGAATCATATTTCTTATATTACTCTTTTGAACCATATTTCTTATATTACTCATATGAATCATAATTCTTATATTACCCTTATGAATCATAATTCTTATATTACCCATATGAATCACAATTCTTGTATTACCCATATGAATCATAATTCTTATATTACCCTTCTGAATCATATTTCTTATATTACCCTTATGAATAATAATTCTCCTATTATGCTTATGAATCATAATTCTTATAATACCCATATGAATCATAATTCTTATGCACGACCACCAAACAATCATGATTAGTTTGTGCTGGGGGTGACAATAAGCATATGATCCAATAAAGCTGGCAAGGTTGTCACTATATAAGTTAGTCAGAGAAAGGTACTCTCAATCAATCTTGATTAGTTTAGGCTGGGGGAGAGGTAAGTGACAATAACTAATTACAAAATCGAATAAAGCTGGCAAGGTTGTCACTGGACAAGTTACTCAGAGAAAGGTGCTTGCAAGCAATCTTGATGAGTTTAGGCTGAAGCAGAAAGGGGAAGGGGACAAATATATAAGACCCAATAAAGCCAGCAAGGTTGTCACTGGACAAGTTACACAAACAAAGCTATTATAAATTAATCTTGATGAGTCTGTCGTGGAATGGGGGAGGTAGGCAGCAATAACTAAACTATATGATCCAATGATGCAGACAGGGTCATTACTGGACAAGTTACTGAAAGAATTGTATCCCAAGTCCATCTGTGTATACAGCAATATATATCCTGCATTCTTAATTATATTGACAGTCATTTCATTTATTTTCGTGGGTATCTGTTTTGGTTTTAGGTTCTATCTTTGGGTTCTTCTAAGTTTTAGTGGTCACAGATAACATGAGACTTAATGATGAGACAGAGATCATGAATCAAGTGATCCTAAGCATATCAGTGATTGGTACTGGACTTAACAGTTTTACTGTAATACAAAGTGGGAACCTTGCTTTACAATTGTTTTGCTGAGTTATCAGTTTTACTGTATGGTTAATTGGGAAGCCCTTATCTTTACAACTACTTTACTCTGCATTACTAGAGTTTTACTGTATGGTTAAGTGGGAAGCCCTTATCTTTACAACTACTTTACTATGCATTACTAGAGTTTTACTGTGCTGCTAAGTGGGAAGTCCTTAGCTTTACAACTGTTTTACTGAGTTAACTGAGTTTTACTCCATGGCTAAGTGGGAAGCCCTTGACTTTACTACTGTTGCTCTAGTTATCAGTTTCACTGTACTGCTAAGTGGGAACCCCTTGATTTTAAAATTGCTTTTATTGATTTAATGGAGTTTTACTGTACTGCTAAACAGAAAGTCCATGACTTATCAATCATTTTACTCTGGTTAACAGAGTTTTTCTTTAATGCTAAATGGGAAAAACTTGACTTCAAAACTATTTTACTCTAGTTATCAGAGTTTACTGGACTAAGTGGAAATCCCTTGACTTTACAACAGTTACAATTGAGTTATTGGATTTTCACTGTACTGCTAAGTGGGAAACCCTTGGCTGTACACTGATTTACTCTGATGTCAGTTCAAAGAATAGCAACACTTGAATAACAAACAATGATATTTATATTCATAATACCAATATGGAAACAAAACTTACATCTTTTCAGATTTTACACGAAAATGTGCCATATTGTAGTCATAAGGTATTGGCATTATTATCAGCAATGTTACCAATAGATGGTTACAGCCATTTCTCCTAAAATTCAATTCTAGTTATCATTTTCAGGATCAAAATAATAACATAACTTTATTCAACATTACCGGCTTAACTTAGATTGATTAAACTGGATTCTGGAGTCTGAACTCACCTTTTTGGCAGAATGACATAAGCTCTACCTGCAGCCAGGGCCTTCTCTGCCGGCGTCATTTCATCTGAAAAATCAGGAAC